>CM032230.1:3425000-3620000 GCA_019009955.1 Riptortus pedestris | reverse complement strand
AGGGAAAACGTATAAACAGTAAAACAGGGAAAACGTATAAACAGTAAAACAGGGAAAACGTATAAACAGTAAAACAGAGAAAACGTATAAACAGTAAAACAGAGAAAACGTATAAACAGTAAAACAGAGAAAACGTATAAACAGTAAAACAGAGAAAACGTATAAACAGTAAAACAGAGAAAACGTATAAACAGTAAAACAGAGAAAACGTATAAACAGTAAAACAGAAAAAACGTATAAACAGTAAAAATTGTTGGAGATTAAATGGTCAACATGATTCATTATTTGAGATTTATCGGTATGACTGAAAAACGTTTGGAGTTTAGAATTTTTATTTTCACCCTTTGTGTCTCTGGTCCCATTAGGACTATTAACAAATTTCAATGTAATCGTATATGAATCCTTTAAATATTGAGTATGGTTTGAATGAAGTAAATCTGCTACAACAGACATCCGTTGATAGCATAAACTAAATGGATTTCCACACCTCCAGAGAACAACAAAGTGTTAATGAGAGGTCCAATAGAAATTCATTTAGCGTTTAGTGTAAGGAAGGTATGTCTCCGGAAGATAATTCCACATATCACCGTAGCCAACGACGAACAATTTAAATTCAGGGGGCTCAGGTTAGCCATGTGTGTTAAGGCGTTGGTCTTGATCTCACATGGTAATCCTAGAATGGCAAGTTCGATTCCCTCCTGGGCCATATGAATTTATTTCGAGACGGACTCATTAAATAAAACCCTTAGTCCCACCCTGGATAGAAAAGGGTAGTAACCTGTAGATGACCAGTCCCATTTAGCCATAATAGCATAAAGAGGACGTAAATAAATAAGAAAAAATATTTTGAATAACCGTAAGTAACAATTATTTTATAGACTCTGTTAAATGTTGAAAAAGTTGAATAAAAAATAAAGCACGTAATTTGAGTTGATAAAAAGGCTGTGGGCTCATGTTAGCCTACGAGTAAAGGCTTTACTCTCACATGGCAAACCTAGAGTGGCGAGTTCGATTCTCAGCTGGGCAATAAGAATTTATTTATTGGTGGCAAACTCATAGAATGAAATCCTTTGTCCCAACCTAAAAAAGATGCTAACTTGAACGTAACCCATCCCAATTAGCCATAGTAGCTAAAAGTATATCTTAACAAATAATAATAATATAAAAAGAGTTATTCCTCGAGACGTTGTCAGTAAAGTAACCTCCAGAAAAGTACCAAAGAGTTAATAATCACTTCTTGTATGAAATTGGTATATTTTTTAGACTTTTATCTGGGAATGGTAGAGTTAACATTAAACCATCTCTTATATAATGAAATAAATGTTTCTAGAAAATGGCTTAAGCGGACATTTTGCCGAATAAAAATTAGGGATCTCCTGAGTCCATGAATTTTCCGAATTTTCCATAATACTTTGCGACTGTTTAATATTTAGCTTGTATAATATTGAGTCATCGTAGTTTTTAGCATTCATAAGCATTATTTTGCTAGCTTTTAGCGCGGAAGCTCTGAAAGGATTCAGTGCTTGCCTTCTTCCAACTGCTTTGTAAGCCCCTAATGTAAATTCTAGTCCCTCCTTTTTTCGTCTCCCTTCATTAAGATACGCTGAATTACTGCCAACTTCCCCAGATGTACTGAATAAGTTAAATATTTCGTTATTTTGCCCCCTTCCAAACCCTCCTTAACGTTTAACTAAAACAATCTTAAAAATGGAATATGTATATACTTTTTACTTTTCTGGCTCAACAATTAATTTGTAACTTTTTTATTTATGGATTGTTAGAGTAGAAGTATCATCAGGATCTGAAAAGTAAGAAATTTTGTTGCTACTTCTGTATTCTGTTGCAAGCTGTTCCTATCACATTACAATGCACATAAATTCCAGTAAAAACGAATACTAAAAACGAAAAATAGAAATATCATTGTTACGTTTCTTAGCTAGAGAAGAAAAGTATAAAACAACTTTTATAGGACATTAAAATTGCAATAAGATTGGTTCTATAGAGTTTTCTGATCCGACGAATAATATAAGCTCCTCTGAACTCCACCCCTCTCAATTTGATCTTTAGCATTACAAAAAACTATTAAATATCGAGGTTGTTAATAATCATAAAAAATCTTTACCTCTAGAACGTCAAGATATATAAACTTGTTGCGATCTGGCTGTGGCAATAGGCAGTAGAAGCTGTAAGAGATGATAATTCCCACATCCAAATCACTTACAAGAATTAAGGATGGATTCACCAACAATCGACTCTACTCAAAATTTAAATATATATAAAATTATTTATAATTAAATATTCACCAATAATAAATATAAATCAAAATGTAAAGGCACCGTTTTAGCAATATAAAGAGGGACACTTATCTCTACTTAAACTAGATTACAATAAAAGCCCTTAGCTGATTTTATAGAAGCTATCTATGGGACACTGCCGTGGGAGATAGTGCAGGCGAGAAGTATTCCGGCACGAGCTGAGCAAAACTGAAGGATTAGTGAGATGTCCTGGAACAGGGTCTCCCCTCCAGAGGATGCCAGCTATGACTGTTTTTAATCCTTTGCGACGTCGCCCTTTTATAGGCTGAGCCGATGTCGCACTTTGTCCCCGCCGATCAAAATATGCTCAAAAAGTGTATTTAACGGGAAATTATTATCGAAATTCATCCGTAATATTAATTAGTGTATCGACGTTAAGAGCTGTGAATGTTACTATAAAAATCCGTTGGCGTTATCTACTAAAATACGAGAACACATGGTGACTTAATTCCAAATTGAGTAGAACTTATTCAAAGGTTAAACCTTGACACTTAAGTATTCATAAATAATAATGTTAATGTGCTTTGTCCTGCCACAATTCACAATATGAAATATGTGGTCAGAAGTGTGGAGTTTATTTAATGCATTGTCAGATTCATTAAAAACTAAATACTTATGTATACCTACACAAGTATGTAGTTTATATGTGTTGTAGAACTTTACAATTCCAAAAATCATTGCTTTATAATATTATATCATCCGATTTGAGATTGTATAACTGAGATTTAATGTTTTATTTAACACCTTTGGCAAATTTTTCTTTGTGCGATGAAAAAAATACCTCGTATTTAAGCTTGGAATAAATGGTTTCCTGATATATTGACTTATTAATTATTAAAGTTTAAAGAGTAGAATTAAAAGTAAAATGATGGCTGGGAACTAAAAAATTTCAAATATCTCGGTTAATATTCGAGATAGAGAATAAATGTATATGAAGACATTTGTGTTAAATTACATTCATACACTTACGATCATACCCAGAACGGGGATATATTTGAAATTAGAATTAGGAGAAAATGCAAATAACATTATTCTAGAAAATTAAATTTGTAATATCATTAATTATAAATTTTTCAACTTAATTCATGACTAAGATTTTTAGAATTTTTATTTTTTCCTTCTCTACATTACACCCCCCCCCTCCTTCCCACGAAGCCTATTTTAGCCATTACCTAATATTATCTTTAGTTTTTCATGAAACGATTAAATATCGAGTGTGCTGTTGATCAAATAAAAATCATGTAGTTTAGAACATAAAATCTTAAATGATGAATTCACGCCGATGGTATTTGGTCATATCTCACACAGTAGTATTCTATGGAAATTATTTCTGGTATTTTTTAAGTGATGGAAAATTAAATTCGAAAAACATTGCTTCAATAAACGTTTTCAATTCAACTCATATTAACGGAGATTTTTGAAATATCTATAACCTCCATTCTAATTTGTCCCGGTTTTCAGCCGTTGACGAACTTCATCTTTAGTTTTACATCAAAAGTTTAAATATTGAGTTTGGTAATTATCAAAAGATAGCCAGATCTGTAACACTAAGTAACATATTATAAGTAAGATTTATACATATTATGAAACATATGTAAACAAAACTCATTTTCGTTACTTCCTAGGTAGGAATATATTTCGAGAAACGCTTCAAGTGTACAGTCTCAATAGCTTATTTATCTTAAAGGAATCTGCTAAAATGTATATTTCAGTATAAGAACAGACTATTGGTCAACATCCGTTAAAGAACTTGGTATTTAGTTCTATATAAAATGTTTAAATATCGGGATTCGTAACGATGAAACGCAATTTGAGACCGCTAAAGCGTTTACAGGCAAATTATTACGACCCCTCAATAGCTGATTACCGTTATGGGGAACTAACTAAGACCATATTTGAATGGATCGATGCACATATGACACGTTTATCGAAAATGGCGTCATGAATACAACCTCAATAGCAGCTTTCCCTTACCTTTCTAAATATGCACAATCTTCCATAGCAACAGCTAATACCGACAAATTTCAACATGTTATCAATTTATAAAGGTAAATGTACACATAAACCATTGGGACATGAGTAAAGATGTGCCAAGAACTGCCCCACAAGGCACTGGCGATACGTGGCCAGAAATGATATTGAAATGAATATACTAAACTTCTATTTGACTAAACGACCTTGTGAGAATGTTCAATAATGCGCACTGTGAACATGTCAAGGGGTGCAGAGTGTAATTAGCAAACAGAGGAAACAGCTCATTCCCAAGTTAATTGAGCCGAACTGAATTCTGTGTATATTATTGCGGCCCGTCTCTGCAACTCTCGCCGACCGCATTTAATATTTACACTTGCCGGTGTTCGCACTAAAATCCACAATGGTTCCAGTGTTTAGCAATATGTCATTAGTCGCTTCGCTAATCACAAATATCATACTAAATAAATGTCGGTTTAATCCGAACCCATTTCTCGTTCGTGTTTCTCGCTGTCAATGAGCATGTTTGCATTCATCTTCAACATACGAAATGTCTGTTTACAGTAACTAATGTTAGCCTCAATCATTAAAACTAACCAAGTTGGGAAATATAAAGTTACCTAACTAGGATTTTTTTAGTAGATTTTCCTAAAAGGAAATCAGCTATTGTGGTCGTACACATGATGCGATTTTCGAAATATTTCTTCAACTGTCCATCGATCCTACCGAAGATATGACGAAAATGAGGCCAGTTCAAAACTATGTATATATATATATATATATATATATATAACGGTCTAGCGGTCGAAAATTTTGTCTTATCTTTTATATAACCAATGTATTTGGAATACATTAGTATCGCACTTACGGGACGGGCGTTTCTTGTATTGCGAAAATTTTAATTTAAGCCATATATACACAGGGTCTTTAAAAAAGAATGAACCGATTTCATTAAGTTATATCTTATTAACAGATAACAGACAATAAAACAAGATTGCAATAAAGGCACATGTATTTAACCAGTGTTGAAGTTTTATGGTGTCATCATCACCATGTTCCATTTCCAGCATCGCTTGTATGATGTCTTCTTCTTTTACTGTCTGTTAATAAGATATAGCTTAATGAAATCGATTTATTCCTTTCGAAAGACCCTGAATGTGGAAGGACCTCATTTTCACCATTCAAATGCGAAACTAAGAGCTAAGAAGGTTGACATTTGAAGAATATCGCATAATTAGAAGGACAACCGCGATATCTGTATTGCTTCAAAGGAAAGCCAATAACCAAACGGTAACTCAGTTAGAAGCCGAGTTAAGTATTGTGGATCAACGATGTTTATCGAAACAATTTTTCCATTGTTGTATATCTTTTTCATAAATGTGCATAAATACCAGAGAGGAGTGATTAATAGAAGTAGATGCCTATAACTAAATCGGTGAATTAGTGCTTCAGCAACAGAGCCAACAGTGATGGTTATGATAAGAGGCTCCTCTCGACTATATTCCAAAATATAGTCACATCCTGTTATTATAAACGAAATTCAATTACGCTTGTGTATTATGATAATAAGTGTACAAGAAAAAAATGCAAACATTTACTCTATTAGAATCACTTTGGTTCCATTAGTGTTTATTTGTTTGGATTTGCATATAGAAAGGTTATTGAGTTTCTTCCAATCCGATGCCATCTAGAGGATGAATTTATAGGAGTGGATAAATTTCCAATTCCAATTTTCCCTAGCCCTCCCCCCTCGGTTTTCACACACATCTTCCCGAGGAAATCCCTTATCACGCATCCTACACGTTTTTTCCCACGTAAGGTATACCGTCCAGTCAGTTGTATTTTAGTACTTTTATTTTCCTCAGTGATAGTATTCCAGACCGATGGAACACTGCTTTTCATTGAGCCATCGCTATGAATTTAAAAAAAAAAAATTTTTAAAAAAATAATAAAAAAAAAATGAGACCTAATGACGAAAATGATGTCTGTTCCAATTCACATATATTTTGAACTTATTATGCAATTCTAATTTAATGGTTACCAAAATCTGTTAGAGACAGTAAAATTTAAAAAATAATACTGTAAAAAAACGTCCGTCACGCAGGGGCTGCGTAAACTAAGCAGATTTCCCACGTGAAGTTTTACAATAGAGAAATCCGCCTAATAACAACAGTAGTAGTAGGGAATCCTATTCACGATGGACGAATAGTTACCAAAACGGCCAGCATTAGCTCTCGGCGGAGGGTCCCGAACATAGCCGACTCCTGCCGACCATACACATGCATACAAATGCAAATATCTCAGTTAATATTCAAGATAGAGAATAAATATATATGACAATATTTATAGAAAATTTAATTTTCAATAAGATTCATTCTATACAATTTTTCGATCCGACGTATAATAACGGAGATATTTCGAATTTTCAAAAATCCCCCCCTCTAAACCCCCCCCCCTCCCACTGGTCCGATTTCAGCCATTAACGAACTTGATCTCTCTTTTTACGTCAAACGCTTAAATATGAAGTTTGGTAACGATCAAACAAAAATTGTGACCGCTAGAGCGTTAACAGACATATATATATATATATATATATATATATATATATATATATATATATATATATATATAATTTTGAACGGAATTTTTGGTATAAACTTCGAATAACTTGATTTATTATGAAGCAGAGTATTGTTTATGTAACATGAGTAGAAGTGGTGGTTTGCTGGTGGCTGAAAACTGAAAAATGCAAATATCTCGGTTAATATTCAGGATAGTAAATAAATGTATATAACAATACTTATAGTACATTCAATTTGCAATAAGATTGGTTTATACAATTGTTCAATCCGATGTATGGTAACGGAAATATTTCGAATTTTCGAAATCCTCCCCTCTAAACTCCCCCTCGCCCTAGCCCTATTTCAGCCTGTAACGAACTTCATCTTTCATTTTGCATAGAACGATTTAATATCGAGTTTGGTAACGATAAAGCAATAATTGCGAACGCTAGAGTGGCAACAGACACACACACACACACACACACACACACACACACACACATATATATATATCGGTTGGATTATAGACATTTAAGATCTTCATCCGCCCCCAGCAGGACTTTTCGGTCAGGATTTGTGGTCAGAGTTTCTACGTAGTGATAGACTCGACGTGCAACCCCCGTTCACCAAGGAGAGCCTAGGATTAGCTGTCTCCAGTAGACTGTCAGTAGCTTGCTATTGGCCGGGATCCCAGGCAGTCATAACTGTTAGTCATCCCGAGGAGCTGTCAGACGTATACCTATGCGTTTTAGCAGATTTCCCTTAAGGGAAATCAGCTATTGAGGTCGTACTCATGACACGATTTTCGAAAAATTTCTTCAAATGTCCATCGATCCTACCTAGGAGATGACGAAAATGAGGTCCGTTCAAAATTATATATATATATATATATATATATATATATATATATATATATATATTTGTCTGTTAACACTCTAGCGGTCCCAATTTTTGTTTAAACGTCACCAAACTCGGTATTTAATCATTTTATGTTAAAAGGAAGATCCAGTTCGTTAACGGCTGAAATTGGACGAGTGGGAGGGGGAGTTTAGAGGGGGGATTTTCGAAAATTCGAAATATCTCCGTTACTATACGTCGGATCGAAAAATTGTATAGTATCAATCTTATTGTAAATTAAATTTACTATAAATATTGTTATATATATTTATTCTCTATCTTGAATATTAACCGAGATATTTGCATTTTTATTAAGTGTAACGGATGAGCTATGGTTCCCGCCGAAAGCTAGTTTCGTATGGAGAATCCTTTATTGTATATCTTCACGTGGGAAATCTGATTAGTTTACGCAGCCCCTGCGTGACGGACGTTTTAGACTCCCGCTGTACCATAAGCACACTACGACACTAGCGCGCTCTGTCAGCGAATTTGTGAGCTAATGTTCTCCCTTAGCGGGGTCGAACCTGCACCGATTTTTATTTTCACCTGCTGGCGGTAGTGGTATATAGGTATATATTCTCCTCCCTATCTAAATTCTCACATGCAGCATGTCAGTTTGGTCATACTGGAGGGCAGGAAACAGGCTACCAAGGGATGGCTATCTAACTACTCTGTCTTTGAATAGAATTTTCTCCATTCATGCCTTTGCTGGATGGTCTGATGCAGAAGGCAATAGGAAACCACTGCATGTCGTTGTGATTCTTTCATTTCCTTGTTCTTTCACGTGTAAATCAGGGTTACCTGTTCAAGAGATCAATTGTCGGGGCAGACTGTAAATGCTATATATCTATATCTATATATATATATATATATCTATCTATCTATATATATATATATATATATATATATATATATATATATATCTATATATATATAAAATTGTAACCTCTGTCTGTACATTGATTTTTTTCGCGAAATTTCACGATAACTTTTCGTTTCACATGTCATAGACACCATAACTGCATTTTGTTTCTTTGGTGTCTGTTTGTTTGTTTGTTTATTTGTTTGTTTGTTTGTTTGTTACCTTTTCACGCATAAACGGCTGAACCGAATTTTATGAAACTTGGTATGTGTATTACTACTAGCCCAACTTAGACTTTAGGCTATATAAATATTCTCTAAGACAAACAGGAGTGGGGGTTATAAGGGAGGCCTGAAATTAAAAATAGCGATATTTCGTTTCCTATTGCTTTTTCAGCAAATATGCCCATTACAAAAGTTGTTTATTTTGTAATTTAGAGTAACTTTTGTTATATGCACTTTAGCCGTAAACGGAAGTATAAATGAGTTATACGCTAAACACTTTAGCGGGAGTCAACAATTTATTAGGCATTAAAGACTCAACCGAACTAAACCAAACTCGGTATGTGAATTAGTACTAACGCTTTCCTTATAATAAGCCATACTAACATTTCTAGGGACGGCCAGGAGTGGGGGTTATATGGGAGGCCTGAAATTAAAAATAGCGATATTTCGTTTCCTATTGCTTATTCAGCAAATATGCCTATAAAAAAAGTTGTTTATTTTGTTATTTACAGTAACTTTTGTTATATACACTTTTGCCGTGTACGGAAGTATAAATGAGTTATACGCTAAAAACTATAGCGGGAGTCCACAATTTTATTTGGGCACAAAAGACTCAACCGAACTAAACCAAATTCGGTATGTGAATTAGCACTAACGCCTTCCTTATAATAAGCCATACTAACACTTCTTGGGGCAAGAGTGGGGGTTATAAGGAAGGCCTGAATTTAAAAATAGCGGTATTTCGTTTCTTATTGCATTTTCGGCAAATATGAACATAACAAAAGTTGTTTATTTTGTTATTTAGAGTAACTTTGGTTATATACACTTTCGTCGTATACCGAAGTATAAATGAGTTATACGCTAAAAAGTATAGCGGGAGTCAACAATTTTATTTGGCTCATAAGAATCAACCGAACTAAATAAAATTCGGTACGTGTATTAGGACTAACGCCTTCATTATAACAAGCCATACCAACATTTCTAGGGACGGGCAGGAGTGGGGGTTGTAAGGAAGGCCAGAAATTAAATATAGCGGTATTTCGTTTTCTATTCGTTTTTTGACAAATTTAAACATAGCAAAAGTTGTTTATTTTGTTATTTAGAGTAACTTATGTTATATACACTTTTTTCGTATACCGAATTATATACGTGATATACGCTAAAACCTATAGCGGAAGTGAATAATTTTATCTGGGACACAAGACCAAACCAAAATAAATAAAACTCGGTATGTGTATTAGCACTAACGCTTTCATTATAACAAGCCATACCATCATTTCTAGGGATGGGCAGGAGTGGGGGTTATAAGGAGTGCCTGAATTTAAAAATAGCGGTAATTTGTTTTCTATTCGTTTTTTGACAAATATGAACACAACCAAAGTTGTTTATTTTGTTATTTAGAGTAACTTTTGTGATATTCATTTTTGCCTTTTAACAAAGTATAAACGAGATATACACTATAAACTAAAGCGGGAGTCAACTATTTCATTGGGCGCTAACGATTAAACCTAACTTAAAAAAAACTTGGCATGTCAATTAGCATTAATTCTTCCATGATTATTAGGTATATTAAAATTTTTAGGTTAGAACGGGAATGGGGGTTATAAGGGAGGCCTGAAATAAAAATTCGTGATATTTCATTGTCTAATTGTTTTTCGACAAACATTCACATAACAAAAGTTGTTTACTTTGATATTTAGATTAACTTTTGTTTTATACATTTCTCCAGGAACAATGTGTGGAGAAAGTAATTTGCGTAGAAATATTATATTATAGAAAAATTAATTCAATCTATTTTAATATTTTGTCCTTAATAACTGTAATCTATGCATAATGCACAGGAGACGGGAAATATGACAATTTGGAGGACAGTGAAGGCTTACATAAAAAATTAATTTTATTATTAGTAAATGCCAACAACGAGTATTAACCCTTAACACTGGGACGGGTAAATGTCAAAATATTGTGCAAAGTAAAGCCTTGCCAAAAAAATACCATCACCATTCAGCCTCAAATGAATTCCCGAGCGAAGCCGGGTATCTGAGCTAGTATATATATATATATATATATATATATATATATATATATATATATATATATTATATATATATATAGTTTTCTGTTAACGCTCTAGTGGTGGCAATTTTTTGTTTGGTCGATACCAAACTCGGTACTTAATTGTTTTAGTATTGCTAAAGGTCAAGTTCGTTAATGGCTGAAATTGATTCATGGGGAGGGGAGGATCAGAGGTGTAATTAGAAATTTCTCCTTTACTGTACGTCGGACTGAAAAATTGAACTACGGGAGAAATATAGAATAGATAGTGATGTGAAATCACCAGTATACGGACTCCAACAGTTTGAAAAAGTGGTGAGTTTGTGCAGCTCCTGTTTGGCGGACTTTTTAATTTCCAGCCGTTCCTGTAATATGATATTCTCCTTTACGACCTTTATTGCACTTTCAGGCTGATAGTGAGAAACTTTCTAGTGTAATATGACACTCAATGAGCTACAGTATAATAGTGAGCTTTTTATATTATTACTCGACAAACTGTGAAAGTTTTCAAACGAATAGTTTCCTAATTAAATAGTGATTTCCTTGTTAAATATTCCCTTGTTAGGGAGATTTACTGGCGGTGCTTGGAGCTTTTTGCGAGTATCTGAGATACCCTAAACCTTAACCTTCAAGCTGAGTTAAATATTAGCGAGCTGGGAGAAGGTTCCCCCACTCCCGCCACAACTACCCTTCTACCGGGATTAAATTTCAATATTATCAGTGTTGCCAACCTGCTAGAAATGAGATTTACTCCCCTCTCTTCTTGTCATCCCCCACCTCCACCCCGATATTGTTTTATTATTTTCGTTCAAGTTTAAAACATTAAATAAATTTGAGGAAAATGTGCGGGACGATTGCGTTCAAATCATGGATGAGGGAGTCCTACAGTCATTTTACAGATCTCGTAAATATACAATTAATTCGAAAGTGTATTACGAAATCTTAAACACTTTAAATAACTTTGTTTTTCCATATAATGTGGGTTTTTAAAATGTAAGTGTATATAAACTCTAGAGGACTTACAAAGGTAGAGAAAAACATAGGCATAAACGTTTTGACGTCGTTGAAAAGTGCGAACTTACTTGGTATCTTGTATTATACGAATTCTATAAACTTTAATTTTAAATATTTAATTATAATCAATAATTAATTGAGGGAAAGATTTTTTTGGAAAGCCACAATTTCAGTTCTTACAATTTTTGAAGTAAATGAAATCCTTGTAGGAAATCAAAATATACACAGTGATTCGCCCAAAGTTATTAATATATTTATTGCACCATTACTTTTCGGGCTATATTGGCCATCTTCACATAAACCTCTATGAGAATAATAAAATATTAATATCACCTTTGAGGAGTATGACCTGCTCTTTGTCAATATTAATTTGGAAATTTGGAAATATAAAGATGTATTGAATAAATGAATTTTTGCCCGACGGCACATAAATAAAGAAATATATTATTAAGGAGGGTAATTAAGTAATATAAATAACCAAATGAAGGATATAAATAACCATCCAAGTATAAAGATAACCATTACTATGCTATAGAAGCTCGGACTGAAGTGTTTCTCATTTTCTAGTAGTCGGAACTTAAATTCAAAGGCTCAAGATGGGATAATACTTAGTAATTGGTTAGCTACTAATGACGTCAATGGAGGTATAGTTGGTTCCAAGTCCGTGCTCGGGCTTAGATTGAAGGGGTTAAGTCGCTCGTTTGAAAGTAACTCAGTTGGAGGCCGACTTAAGCCCAACTTACTACTAAGTCCGACCGGAGGTTCTGCATTATTAAAACTTAAGTTCTGGAATCGCTCTGATGTTCCTGCCATCTCGCTCGATCCCTGTCTCTGTCTTGCAGTTTGAAGAACTTTTTAGTATTAACCATTTTTATACACAAATGGAGCAGGGGCTGAGTAATCTAAGCTGGCCTCTAACGCACTAATGAGACATGTGTGATCTCATCTCACAATATAATATATATTTCTAAATAAAACGCCGACGACTAAAAGACAGGGAGAATCAATCTTAAACTGAAGAATCAAAACAAGAAAGTTGGGATAACTTCCTTAATATTTGAGGTGCAAGGAAGTGTGTAGAACAATTATTGTAGAGCACCATAGAGATTACCCCTTTTCCATCTTTCGTTTCGACTCATAATAATAAAGATATCTTGAATTTTCAAAATCCCTTTCTAAACCCAGATAATTAAATTCTTTTATATTTCAGCCTTCAGTAATCTTTCAGTCATCATGCGTTAATAATAAGCCAATTTATCATGAACTGTCAAAACTGTATTTCAAGCCAAAATATCAAATATTGTGTTTAACAAAACCTTTCTAGGTGAGATATAACCAAATACCCCCCCTCCCCGTCCTAGGCGTTCTTAAATTTAAAGTATGATCATCCACAAAACTAAGGTCCGATGAACCTGAGATTTTTCCCACGTGAAGTTTTACAATAGAGAAATCTGCATACTAGTAACAGTTGTAGTAACGAAGTCTCTAAATCAATTTCACGGAAGCCGAATAGTTACGGAAATGGCCGAACTAGCTTTCGGCGGATCACGAATAGAACCGACATCAGCCGATATCGTCTAGTCCGTTAACCGCACACACACAATAAAAACATCTCTGTTAATAATCATGATAGAGTTAAAACGTAAACATCATTTATTAAGAATTACATTTACAATAAGATTGGTTCTATAAAAGTTTCCCATTCGACGTGCAGTAACGGAGATATTTCGAATTTTCGAAATTCCCCCTTTTAAACCCCCCTCTCACTGGTCAGATTTCAGCCATTAACGAACTTAATATTCCTTTTTACATAAAACGATTAAATACCGAGTTTGGTAACGATTAAACAAAAATTGCGACCGCTAGAGTGTTAACAGGCAAATATATATATATATATATATATATAAAATGGAGCACATATATCAACTGCTCCTAGATCGCACACCTGAATCTGAACTGATGGTTTGCGGAAATGTAGATAATTTGTGTTTGGCATTAGTCACTGGACTAAGACTAGGATTTGTAATATGGTTAGGAAGCGGTATTTGTTGTAGCTAATCCTTGTGCTGGAGGACTGTGCTAAAACTAGGTCATAGATTCGGAGGGCATTAATGTTGTATTGCGCCATGTGTGGTTGGATTGCGGCTTACCTCTGGTAATTACTGCACAATGTACCTGCACTCTACCGCACAATTACCCACTTAATACAGTCAGTTACAATTTATTGCAGCAAATATTACCGAATCAACCATCGTCTGGTTAGCTCTTCATAGCAAATGGATTACCCAAACCTTCCCCAGTCTGCAAGAGTTTGATATGCGGAGCTGCTTAAAGTTAGCCAATTCCCCATGCACTGCAATTTTATGCCAATGCTGTCTTATATGTTATATTTAGCTGATTCATGTTACAATTATTGAGAAGTGAACTCCCTCTAGTAGGAGTTGTGGGAAACTGAAGCCTGAAAACAAAAAACAACTGTCAAGCAGGGGCTGCGTAAAATAAGCAGATTTCAAGAACAGAGTAAATTATTTAATCTAACTTAATGAATATATTATTATTTCAAATTTAATTATCCTCGATAAAATGTAATTTCCGTTCATAATATTACATTTTTACTAGGTATATTAATAATTAATTGGTCGTAAATATTTAAATTTTGGGAATTAAAAATAAGGAATTAATTTTATTAGAACGCTGGGCTAAAAGTAAATGATTTAAACTATTTCTCATCACTAACCACTACCCCAGCCTCTCAAAAACCGGAATGCGAGTAGAAGCTAAACAGTTAATAATCCTTAAGATAAATCTGATAAATATGCAACAGGAGAACGGACTAGGCCGTCGGGAAATAAATAAAGGTCCGTCACGCAGGGTCTGCGTAAATTGAGCTGATTTCCCTCGTGAAGTTTAGTAACAGATAAACCTACATATTGCTAATAACACCACCATGAATATGAAGTTAATAAATACGAGCGGTAATAAGAAACCTTCCCCCTTCAGGTGGGAAGCGTCAGAAATGTAAACAAACAGATCTGCAAACGGCTCACCGGAAAGAAAAACAATAACTGAAACACATCAGAATGTAACAAATTAATTTTATTGAAAACTATTTACTACATCCAGTACTGTAATTTATAAGGAATCAGAATAATGTTTATCTCAATCAATCAAATTTTAATAGTCCATGAATTTAAGAAGGGGGGTAATAAGAACATATTTGCATGTATCTCGTATAATAAAGGTCTATGGAAAACAATATTTGGCATTTAAGCATCGAATAATGTGGTTTATTATATAACAGAGTATTGTTTATGTAACACGAGTAGAAGTAGAGGTTTACTGAAGCCTGAAAACTGAAAAATGCAAATATCTCGGTTAATATTCAAGATAGAAAATAAACGTATATAACAATATTTATAGTATATTTGCAATAAGATTGATTCTATACATTGTCTCTATCGGACTTATAGTAACGAGGATATTTCGAATTTCCAAAATTCTCTCCCTCTGGTTCTTTTACCACATAAAACGATTAACTTTCGAGTTTGGTAACGATCAAACAAAAAGTGGTATCGGCAAATATATACATATATATTAATAACAATATATTCCCTCCTAAAAGAATACTAACAATCACCCGGAAAAATGAATACAAATAATCTTCTGAAACAAGGTATACTAATAAAATACTACTAAAAAGAATAATAATAATCTCCCTACAAAAGAAATGCTAATAATTTTCCTTCAAAAACAATACTAATAATGTCACGCTAAAAAGAATTGTATTAACCTCCCACAAAAAAGAATATTTTTAATAATCCGCTAAAAACAGTACTAATAATATACCGCTAGAAAAGCTATTAATATTGTCCCGCCAAAACGTTTAACTTTAACAATCACCAACCAAAAAGAATAATAATAACCTCCTTGTTCGTCTCCAAACCTTCTTACTGCTCTAATGGCCAAACCCTAGTTGCTTTTATTGTCCCCTCAAATCTTATTCTCTTTTGCCGCTGTACATTTTATTCATTTATTTAAAATTTTGCTATAATATATGCACTTTGAAAACAAATAGTAGACTTAGGTAATCATAGTGCGGTCAGACCAATAGAGCAGAAAGCCAGTTTGTAGAAAGTTATTGGAGCAACAAGGAGGTTATTGCTTTTGGTGGGAGGTTGTCAGTGTTCTTTTTGGCGGGAAACTATTAATATTTTTTAGCAGTATAGTATTAGTATTATTTTTAGTGGGATATTAGAAGTACTCTTTTTCGTGGGCGGTTATTACTATCAATCGGTTATCAAGGAAGAAGAACATTCAGCCCATCGAGGAATTTTACTTAACTAGACGTAATCTTAAAAATCAAAGTAGTAGGTGATAGTTTGGTTTCGGCTAATAAAGTTTTCTAAATTCTTCTTTTAGAGGATTTTTTATTTGCTGACAGTTTCGGGCAACCGTTGGTTCCCTTCTTCAGAGCTGAACAATGAAACGAAAAATATAAATATACAATAATGGAATAAACGGAGCATATTATTATCTTTTAAGAGTACAATGGCCGTAAGTTTTAATTTATAATGAGTATACAGCAAAGTAGGGTGAGGGTGGGTGTAAACACCATGACATGAAATGAAGTATACTAAATCTAAAAACAAATATGATAATGTGCATACCACTTTTTTTTATATATGGGGAAGAGCAGAGAGCACGAACTGCAACAGTGGAGACTGCATTATGACTGAGGGGAAAAATGAAAAAAACGGAGGTATATGGGAAGGGGTTGGGGGAAAACCAAGGGAAGGTCAATGAGCCTGTAGTATTTTGAAAATATGTGCATATGTTGGCTCAGCTCTGAAGAAGGGAACCAACGGTTGCCCGAAACTGTCAGCAAATAAAAAATCCTCTTAAAGAAGAATTTAGAAAACTTTATTAGCCGAAACCCAACTATCACCTACTACTTTGAATTATAATAACGGCTAACAATAAAACTGATAGACGTAATATTCTACTACTTAAAAGAATTTCTACTACTAACAAGTAAAATTCCCCCAAAAGGAATACTAATATCTTTCTACAAAAAATAAATACTAATCTTCCATCAAAAGGAATGCTAATAATATTTCGGCAAAAGGAAAACTAACAATCTCCTGCCAAAAATAAACCTTTATTTAGTTTTAAAATTTATGGTATCTTATCATTCCCATTATAAGATTATAGTGTTATATGAATTATAAAATGGAGAGAATATTAGAGCTGAAACCACAACATTAAATCTAAATGAAGTATTATGAGATGCAGACTGACGAAAGGAGACAAGGTCGGGAGAAAGTGATTTAGAGCAGGCTAAAAGAAATTTGTTCCTTGACTAAGGATTTGTTTGATCCTTCAAGCGGAAAGGTTCCCATTAAGTGAATTATCCTTCAAAGTCCTTACAGCCTCTTTCATCCTTACATTCAATCATAAATAATATCAACAACATTTATATTAATTGTTGTATTATTAATATCACATTTTTACTCCTTTTCCAACAGCCTAGCACATTCCCCTGTTGCATTTTTATCAGATTTATCTTAAGGATTATTAACTGTTGAGGTTCTTCTCGCATTCCGTTTTTTGAGAGGCTGAGGGTGAGTTTTAGTGAAGAAAAATAGTTTAAGTCATTAACTTTTTGCCCAGTCTTCCAGTAAAATTAATTCCTCTTTTTTAATGCCCGGAATTAAGAAATTTACGACAAATTAATTCTACATACACCGATTACAAATGTAATATCATGAACGGAAATTTCATTTTAACGAGGATAATTAAATTTGAAATAGTAATATGTTCATTAAGTTAGAATAAAAAATGAACTGATTTGTACAACAAAATTAACAAATTTGTAATTTCCAGGACTCAAAAAAAGGCCTATATTTCATCCTTATTTTTTCCAACATGTTTGAGCTCTGATGATTTATGTTCAATTTCCTCTCTGCTCCCATAAACTACGTCTGATATATATATATATATATATTATTTTGTGTGATGTATTTTTGTATCAATTACAAGTTGATTTCTTCGGGGAATTGAATTTTCTAAGCTTTTAATAGTTGCAGGGCTTATTGTATTCTATTCAGCTTGAAGAACTCGTTTAAGAATTTCTTTTGAAGTTATTATTCTTCTAACATTAATGCCCAAAATCCTCTGCAGATTTTCAATAGGATTAATGTCTAAGATATGGAAACGAGTTTTAACTAATCGAAATGCATTACACAACAATTGTTGCTTGGCGGTATTTGGTCCATGCTTGGGCCATTATCTTGTTTGAAAATGAAAGATTCTTTTATACTCTAAACACATTTAGTTATATTTTAATGATAGCGCAGTATATTGATGTAACTGACAGCAGTCTTGATTGCACCATTGGAATGTAATATTCCAAAAGCAGAAGATGCAGCCCCAATCCAGAACCAATTCTCCCTCCTGTATGATTCACTTTAGCAATGGTATTTCTAGTTTCATATAGGCAATATATTCTTCTCCAAATATAAGGAGGTTTTAGTTTCAGCATTCTGTAAATTCCACTATACATCACACGTCCGGCTTAGTTCAAATCCATTTTACGCAGACTTCTCGGCAACCGATGATATCGGATCAGCAGATGTCTCAAGGAAGGGTGAAATCTCCCTAGGCTACACAGCCCTTGCGTGACGGACTCTTCGACATTTCACTGTAGTCTTATTGGAAGAGAACAATATTGTGTACTCGGAGAGAATGCTCTTTGATACTTATATTTAGTTCAAAGCGTCTCATCAATTTCGAAAAATAGGTATATTCTGTAGATTACATTTTAATCAGTTTTGCGAATCGGTATAATAATGTTTTTTATTTTTTTATTCCTTCTTGAGAATGGTTTATATTCTCCTTTAAACATATCTCTATGCAACTAATATTAAAGAAGGTTGTACCATTTTCGTTTCGAAATTTCATTTTCGAATTTTGGAGAAAAAACAAGATAAATAAATAAAATGGCGTGGTACAAAGGCCTACAAAAGAGAATAAGGTTTGAGAGTACAATAAAAGTTGGAGGTATATTGTGGCAGAGGTAGCTGCTTATAATTGTAGCCCAGATGGTTGAGTAACGCAGCTGTAAGGCACTCTTTATCACTTAGTCAATGGTCAGGAAACTACAGCGAAACCAATTTACTGCTACAATGCACTCAATCATTTTGCTGGAGCTATTGCAAAAAAAAAAAATCAGTCACGCAGGGGCTGCGTAAACTAATTGGATTTCTCGCCTGCTGTATTGATACACTGGTCATCTCAACTCACCTTCTAAACTCTATTTCCCCAAGTAAAAAATGTCCGTCACGCAGGGGCTGCGTAAACTAATCAGATTTCCCTCGTTAAGATTAATAATAGATAAATCTAAATAGTGCTAACACACCACCGTTAATATTAAGTCTATAAGGACAAGGGGTAATAAGAAATCTTTCTCCTCCCGGCGGGAAGCGTCTCAAATGTAAAAAAATAGGTCTGCCAACAGCACACCGGAAAGAAAAACAATAACTAAAACATATTAGAATATAACATCTTAATTTTAGGATAACTTCTATCCCAATCACTCAGACGTAATCCATAAAAAAAGAAGTGGGGGGGGGTCAACAGAACGTATTTTTTTGTATCTCGTATAATAAAGCTTTTTTGAAAACAATATTTGGTATTTAAGCTTCGAGTAATGCGGTTTATTATATACTGCTCAAAAATGAATAGAGATATTGGTTATTTTTTCTTATCCTATTAATTTTAATTAAATCGATCTTAATTAAATTTATTTTTTAATGGGAAAAAATACAATAATTTCTAATAAATATTAATGATAGTTATAATAATAAAAAAAAAAACATGCTAGGCCCCATACATACCACAAAACAGTCAATATCCCTAATCATTCTTGAGCAGTTTATAAGAGAGTATTATTTATGTAACACAAGTAGAAGTGGGGGTTACTCATTGCTTAAAACTGAATAATGCAAATGTCTCGGTTAATATTCAAGATAGAGAATAAATGTGTATAACAATATTAAAATAGAAAATTTAAAAATTAAATTTTCAAATATCTCCCCCTCTAAACCCCCTTTGGTCCGATTTCAGCCGTCAACGAACTTGATCCGCCTTTTTGCATAAAACGACTAAATATTGAGTTTGGTAACGGTCAAACAAACATTTCCACGGCTAGAACGGTAACAGACAAATATATAAAAAGATAGATAGATACAGTCTTGAATGGACCTCATTTTTATTCCGTCATCTACTAGTTAGGATCGATGGACATTTGAAGAAAAGTTTCGAAAATGATGGCATGAGTACGTCCTCAATAGCCGATTTCCTCTAAGGGAAATCTCCTAAAACCAATGTAAACACAAATTAAATGCACGCAGGAGATGAGATTTATGATGAATCAGTTACTGATAGGTAAAAATCATAGGATGCTTTCTGAAGGGTGAACACATAAAAATACAATTAAATAAATTTTATATATATAATGGTGTTGTTTCTTGGATTCTTGGTCAGTGTTGGTGAAAAAATCTTAGTTCATTCCAATATTTCGATTTTTTCGAGAAAAAGCTCTCGAATATTACGTCATGAGTGCAACCGTAATAGCTGATTTCCCTTGCGGGAAATGCCCCGGGAAAGTCTGAATACGTTCTATTACTCCTATTTCGTAAACCAAAAAAAAAATGGTTTGGCTGCACTTCTGGTAATATAAGATATCAGCGTTCCAATGCATGGTACTACAAGATGTTATTAAACGTAATTAATAAATAATTTTATGGTTAACAAAAATGAATTTACGCAAATACTCGAATAGGTTTCAAGAAATTTATATTTATTTCATATTTTGTTTACAGCCGTCAGTGAGAACCTTCTCCTACTGAATGGTTTTTCACTTTTCAGCCAATGTATCACTAATTGTTTCAATTCCAGCTTTAATTTTATTTTAAGACTTCATAGGCTAATTATTAGAGCAGAAATTGGAATTCTAGTGACGAATGAGAGCGTAGCATTTCGGCAGTGGAAAATCTGCTTAGTTTCCGTTGCCCTTACGTCGCCAACTTTTTTAGTATTCACGATTTGAGTAGAGCCACTTTGAGACAAAACAGGCTAATGAAACTTTTTTAACAGTTAAAAAAAAAAGGATTTTTTTTTTAAATATAGAGCCATTAGAGAAGTGGGATTACTGTTTGGAAAGCATAAACTGAGTTGTTTACACGACGAAATCAATGTTGAGACAAATGTGAGAGAGAGCTGGGGAGTGGAATAGAAACGAGTAATGCCACTAGTTTGGTGGGGGGAGGGGGAATAGAAAGGTGGGATGCCACTAGTGAGATGGATAGGAGTCATTTGTCAACAGCTGTAACTCCATTTCTAACAACTCCAACAGGCTTCAGTACATTTCTTCTCTGTCGAAAATTCGTTCTATGAATGACTCAGTCTTTATACATTCACACTCCTACGGTTAGAACATTCAAGTTTTTCAATATAAATATGAAAATATTTGGAAACTTCATTTTCGTCATCTTCCTGGATATAATCTTCTTGGATATTTGAAGACATTTTACGAAAATCGCTCCTTCAGTTCAACCTTGACAATAAGGAGATTCACAGAATAAAAAAAGTCTGTCACGCAAGGGTTGCATTAAATAAATAAATTTCCCAATTGAAGTTTTACAATAGATAAATCTACATAATTTTACGCTTAATACCACTGTGAATATTAAGTGGACAAAAAAAAATGACAATATAGAATGTATATATTATATTCAGATGTGTTTCAAATATTATTTTCCTTTCCGGTCAAGGGTATTTCTATCATTCAGTTCGGAGAGTGTTGTTGTTTATTTACAACTAAGACGCTTTTTGTTGTGAAGCTACTGAAATGTAAATTCACTGAATTGAAATCTATTTCTCTCTCAATCACTCTAATTTTATCATCAGTATGTTTTTGCATGTAATCCATCTAGAAGCGATATGTTAAACACAATATAAAGTACGTCAGTTTAAATAAGACAGTTCATAATATACTAGTTTTAGCAGATTTCCCTTAGAGGAAATCAGCTATTTCCGAAAGATTTCTTCAAATATCCATCGATCCTACCCAGGAGATGACGAAAGAGAGGTCCGTTCCAAATTATATATACATATAAACTTTTCTGTTAATGCTCTAGCGGTCGCAATTTTTTTTTTTATCGTTACCAAACTCGATATTTAAACGTTTTGTGTAAAAAGACAGGTGAAGTTTGTTAATGGCTGAAATCGGACCAGTGGGAAGGGGGGGGGAGAGATTTTAAGGGAAATCTGCTAAAAATTACAACCGCTAGTGCGTAAGCAGACAATTATATATATATATATATATATATATATATATATATATATAATTTTGAATGGAACTAATTTACGTCATCACTTGGATAGGATCAATAGACATTTGATTGCGGCTATCATATAATTGACTATTGCTGCATGAGTATGACGTGAATAGCTATTTCCCGTAAGGGAACCTGCTAATGAGTGTGAGGCTGTCTGAATAACAGATTTGGCACGCTTTGGAATATTATACTGTCGATTTCATCTCACCATCTATTCTGTATTTCTCCTGAAGTAAAACGCCGGAATTAAATTGGTAGTTTGATTTAAAATGTTTAGGGACTTTGGGTGACAATCGGTTGAGTAGAAGTGGAGGATTACAAAATAATATAAATAACTCATTCAATATTCGAGTCGAAAGAAAACATGAATAAAACAATATTTATAGAAAATTATAATCCCAACAATATTGGTTATATAAAAGTTTCGATCCTACTCATGGTGACTGAGAATGCCAAACTTCAAATTCTTCAGCCCTTTACAGGATCTGAAGTAGATTTATTGAGATGTTGTGAGTGAAACATGGTTCATTATTCACTACAGAGTTAGCAAGATCGTGCGTCACAAGTAGATAGTTATATCTGAAGACATGACCAAGACATTGAGATGTGCATTCTTGGAAAGCTGAACCCCCGAATCGCAGCCATAATGTCGCTGATGGAAAGTGGTTTAGCTGAAGGGAAGAGTGATGAATCATCTGCCGGGCTAAGTGTATTTACTCATCTACCAGCATCCGTTGGGGGGGGGGGGGCACCAACAAAAAGGTTAAAAATATGGCTCTTCTCCTTGTTGTAAATAAGTTTATTTTAGTGATGATCCATTACGGTTTGCTGACTCAATGAATGTTTCAAACTATGAAAAGAAATATCTACTTGGAAGAAATAATTTAGTCAAATTTCCTCGTGAAATTCATTTATTCTATATTCAACTTTTGACCCTTACAACATTCTTCATCAACCGAGCTTCTACTATTTTTAGGAAATAAAGCTTTTTAAAGGTATTATCATGATCGTATAGAAATAAATAATCTATTTTATAAACCAAAGAAGTCCATAAATGTTATTTAAAAGTCTAAAATAGTATAATTTAAACTTATGCAAATACCCTCATTTATCGCACATTCGAACCGATAAACACACGTACACTGTACACAGTAAGTAAACTCTCACTTAAATCAAACATGTATAGAAATAAAAAAGGTTTGCCACGCAGAGGCCTCATGAACTGAGCGAACTGTATATTATGAATTTATACATTTTAAAAAATTATATATTCAATTACGTTTAATCACGTTTTTACATAGATGAAACTCAGACGCACACACATTAATTTTGTTTAATATACACTCCTTTTAAACTCGTTCTATTACTTTTATTTTCATTGATTATGTTAAAAAAAAGACCCGACGAACACACATTTTTAAGGAAAGACGTTGCCTATTCAATAATTAATACTTTAGGTGAAATTTCGGTTAAATTACATCTTTCTAGCTGGTAATGATGGCCCACATTCAAATGGAGAATGAAATACCTTAATTATTGTTTTACAACCTACAACAAATCACACAATTATTTAATTAGTGAGTACTCAAATAATATTTAATATTAATTTACATTCGCGAAAATACAGATGGCACACCAATTAAAATTGAAGTTCAAGTTCTATTTTCCGAATATTTCTATATTAAATAATTATTTTTTTAATTAGCAGGATTCTTAGATGTACCTCGTTTACCAAGAGGCAAATGTAAATTCCAGCTGTCCTGCTGACTTAATTCATAAATTTCTCTCCAAGAATTGCCTTTTATACAGAATTATTTGAATTATTCTTCATTCGAGAATAAGTTACTTCAATCCTTTTAGCAGATTTCTCTTAAGATATTGAGGTTGTACTCAATACACGATTTACGTTCAAATTATTAAATTATAATTATCTGTCATTTATGTCTCTAATGTGATATATAAGGAGGGAGCGGAAGGGAAGGATTTCGAATATTTGAAATATCTCTATTATTACACGTCGGATCGAAAAGTTGTGCAGAATTGATCATATTGTAAATTTAATTGTCCATGAATGCTATATACATTAACCAAGATGTTTGGAATTTTAAGTTTCGAGACGTCAATAAACCCCCACTTCTACTCATGTCGTAATCACAATAAGTTGTTGAACATCTTTATTTTACCCTTAAATACCAAATATTGTTTTCATCAGACCTTTATTATGCGAGACGCATACAAATTCGTTGTGCATGTCCATAATTGATTGACGTAGTCATTTAAGATTTTACCACCCAAACTTCGTGATTTTTACTTGATCTATACCGTACTCGGTATTTACCGTTTCAGTCAAAACTAAAGATCATTCTATTTATTTGCAGAAATTGGACCTGGAAATGGGAGGGGGTTATAGATGTGGGATAGGTGCGACTCGAAAATTCAAAATATCTGAACTATGATGAGTTGAAAAAATGTTAAAGAACCGATTTTGTTAAAAGTTTGATCCTCAACAATTATTTTTCCATGCATTTTTCAAAATTGTATAGATTAATTCATATTTTTGTTTTTGATTCCCAATATGTGGTTAAATTAGATCACTAGTGAGTCATGCCAGTAGGTGGGAAATCTTTTTAGTTTAAGCAACTCCTGCGTGACCACCATTTTTCTCCTTGTTGTAGAGTAAATGTTTAAAATCTGTGTCATCCAGTACTATGACTGGGCCATGTCGTTCTTTTCACAATTCTAAATGTGTGTATGTTTTAGTAGTTCCATGCCCAGTGATGATTTCTGTAGTTGTCCTGGATTTTTGAAAAGATTTATTGGAGGGATTAAAATAAAAATGTAATCTGTTTCATGAATTTAGTTGTTGGATATAGGTGGGTGAAGGTAGGAGAGCTGGGATGATGGTAGCTGGTAATGGCCGAGAGAGATTCCATCTCCGGTCCATCACCGAATAGAGTTCTCCACCGATTAACATCGACTCATCTTCCAATTCCTCATACAAACTACTTTATCTCTCTCCATTTAGTTCGATATCTTCAAAACTTGTGCAATAATTAATTTATTTTTTTAGTCAATTTCCTTTGGGAATAAATGGGCTTTTGGTATACTAGCCATGAAACACCTGTCTGAAAAAATAGTTTTAAGGCGATCATATCTAGTAGTTACTCAAAATGTGGTTTGTGTAAATATTTTGTTGGTTTCTTAGCACATTCCCTTGACGAAAAGATTTTAACCAATTTACGACGTTTTTCAAATCTCGATCGGCCCTGCCCAGGGCATGACTAAAATGAGCTCCTCTCAGAACTATATATATATATATATATATATATATATATATATATATATATATATATATATATATTGTAAATGTTAGTGGTTGAAATTTTTGTTTGATCGTTAACAAACTCGATATTCAAACTGTCTTTAGGTTAGGGAGGAGGAAGGAGAGAGGAAGGAATATTGTAAATTTAAAACATCTCTTTAATATGAGCCGGATGAAACTTTTCAAATAATCCGTCTTATTACAAATGTAAGTTCCTATAAATTTTGTCGTATATACTTTTTCTCGATCTCCAACATTAATCCAGATATTTGCCTTTTTTAATTTTCAGACTTTAGTAAACCCCCAATTTCAGTTAACAGTAAACCAATATATCATGAAAAAACTTTTTTCACGCACAAGTTTAGTTATCATCCAACCTTTTAGCAGATTTCCCTTAGGGAAAATCAGCTATTGAGGTCGTACTCATGACGCGATTTTCGAAACATTTCTTCAAATGTCCATCGATCCTGCACAGGAGATGACGAAAATGAGGTCCGTTCAAAACTATATATATATATATATATATATATATATATATATATATATATATATGTGTGTGTGTGTGTGTGTGTTAACACTCTAGAGGTCGCAATTTTTGTTTAATCGTCACCAAACTCGGTATTTAATCGTTTTATGTAAAAAGGAAGATCAAGTTCGTTAACGGGTGAAATCGGACCAGTGGGAGGGGGGGGGTTAGAGGGGGGATTTTCGAAAATTCGAAATATCTCCGTTACTATACTCGGATCGAAAAATTGTATAGAACCGATCTTATTAAAAATTAAATTTACTATAAATATTGTTATATACATTGATTCTCTATCTTGAATATTAACCGAGATATTTGCATTTTTATTAAGGGTAACGGACTAGCTATGGGTCCCGCCAAAAGCTAGTTCGACCGTTGCCGTAACCGTTCGGCACTCGTATGGAGATTTCTCTATTGTAAAACTTTACATGGGAAATCTGCTTAGTTTACGCAGCCCCTGCGTGACGGACTTTTTTGTGTGAGACACTAAAATATTACCACAACAGTTTATTCAACCTTCCAGTTTTTGACTATTTGAAGATTGCCCTTTAGGAAAGCGAGATTAATATTCCAAACAATTGAACACACATTTCTTCAAATGCCCAACGTGTCCGTTCTTTTCAGATAGATTCAAATATTTTTGGGTATATTTAAAGTTGTTATTTTATAAGATGGGAAAACGAACGAGTAAAATAAAAAGTTATATATTTGCCACTACTTATTAGAGATACAAGATATTTCTATAGAATATTTTTTGTCAATCATAATATTGTTTAGTGACTGAGGAACTGGAACGTGAAAATCCGGTTTACAAAAGGCTGAGATAAAAAAAAATACAAATAACTACTTAATATTCTAGTACAAGAATACATAAATAAATTTTTAGTTTTAGAAAATTAAAATTTAAAAAGATTATTTTTATTTAAAATACTTCAATTCTCCTCATAGTATCGCAGGTATTTTGAATTGACCATCATTCCCCCTCTAAATGCACCCTCCCCCACGACTGAATTCAGACATAGCCTAATAATATTTTTTCTTTTCACGAGATGGTCATGTCGTGTCAAATCAAAACTAAGTTGTTTCACTCATAATAAATAGTAATTTCGATGTAACCCATAATGACAGAGATATTTTGAATAATGGAATTCACCCTTCCCGACGGATGGGTTTCAGCCATTAAAGAACTTGATCTGTAATTTTACATAAAACGTTTGAATATAGAATTTCGTAACGACTAAACAAAAATTGCGACCGCTAGAGCTTTAATTGACAAATATATATATATATATATATATATATATATATATATATAGTTTTGAATGGCCAGTATTTCCATCATCTCCTAAGGGACATTTGAAGACATGCTCGAACATCGCGTCATGAGTACAACCTCAATAGCTGAATAGGCTAAAATCCAAATATATGGTTCTTTACTAATTTTTGATCCGACTTTTAAAAACTGAGACATTTCGAATTTTCGACCACCGCCCCCCCCCTTTTGATCTTTAGTTTTCTTTAAATGTTTAAATATTGAGTTTGGTAATGATCAAGCAATACGTTCTACCACTAGAGCTTTAACAGGAGAAAATAATATACACACAAATATAATACTATTTCATACATAATGTTTCTAATGATGTTTCCCTCGTTACATCCGTACCCAATTACTTTGCATCAGCTACAAGCCGCAGTGGTTATCCATTGTCTGAGTTCTGATGGTAAAACAGATATCATTGTTCATCGGCGTTATAAAGTCCACCACTATCGTAGAATGTGGAAACGGCACGAGGCTCGAAACTATGTGTTTACTAACAGAAGCAAGCAGTCAAGATATTTATTCCCAATCAAATCGTGCTATAATTATCAGAAGATTGTTGATGTGTTTGATCGATGAGAGATATTTATAAACTCTCAACATTTTATCATAGATTCTATCTGCTAGCAACATGTTCATAATTGGAAAAGAGTTTCCCTCCAGAAGTGGGAAGGAGGAGCATAATTATTAATACGTTAATTAATAATTATTTCCCGCCAATTGTCAAATATCCAAATAATATCTTAACGACATTTATAAAGGTCCGTCACGCAAAGGCTGCGTATGCAAAACAGATTCCCCAAGTTCTGGTATGGAACTCTACTGATCTAATTACACAATATATTCCATAATTCTATATAAAAATATAAAAACTCGATCCCTAGAAGTGAGGAGTTGATGAATGAAGAAGACTGTACGAATAACTCGCAAAATATTTCACTTGAAAGAAAAATTATAGAAAAACACTAGTAGTGCATCAGTAATTTAACAAGATTGGAAATAAACAATTTCTCGATCCCCGGGGTCGATTGAAACCGCTAAAGAACTTGGTCTTTAGTTTTACCCGAAACGCTTATATACCGAGTTTGGCAACGACGAATCAAAAATAGTGACCTCTATAATGGTAAGATAAATATATATATATAATTTTGAATGGGCCTTATTTCTTCATCTCCTAGGTAGGATCGATTGACATTTGAGGAAATATTTCAACGTTAATAATTTTCCTTTTCTAAAAAAGTCCGTCTCGCAGGGGCTGGGTTAAGTACGTAAGCCACGTAGTTGCATTTACCTCAAAACTTAAAAGCTCGATGAGAACAATATTTGGTATTTAGGCTTCAAATAATGTGCTTCATAATATAAGACCTAACTGTGAATATGACATGAGTAGTGGGGGTTTACTGAAGACCGAAAACTAAAAAATGTTAATATCTCACTTAATAATCAAGATAGAGCAAAAACGTACAGAACAATATTTATCGGGTATTACAGTTGCTTAATGGAAATCTGCCAAGCAAGTAAGAGGAAGAGACCGGTCTACTGGTGACAACTCATTCCTGGTCCTCCTGGGATAACGGAGGTAGTTCGTCGAGTTGGCCACTTCCTACGTAAAAACTCTCATCATGACTTATAATTTAATGAAATATTTCATTTTCAGGTATTCACATTCATTATTTCTCAATATAGCCAATTTTCCATCGTATTAATTATCAACTAATTGAGTATAGCATATGATCTGAGATATCTTAATTAATATCAAATAAATTCTAGTATTTACCAAGATACGTTCAACAATATAAATATTTATTCCTTGAAAAATGCTACTAATAAGAAAACTTACAAGAAGAAGCATTAAGCTCATATTGTTGTAGGCTTGTCGCAAACGCACTTTGAAAAAAATGACAAATAAAATATTTACACAATAAAGTCCGTCACGCAGGGGCTGCGTAAACTAAGCAGATTTCCCAAGTGAAGTTTTACAATAGAGAAATTTCAGAATAGAGAGTCAAACAGTTATGGGAACGGCCCGAACTAGCTCTTGACGGAAACTCACGACTAGACCCGAAGATGGCCGATCTCATCTCAGAATTTGAAAACAGAAAAATTCAAATATCTCGGTTAATATTCAAGATACAGAATAAATGTATAGAACAATATTTATAGTAAATTGAATTTGCATTAAAATTTCTTCTATACAATGCTTCGATCCGACGCATATTAACGGAGATATTTTGAATTTTCAAAAATCCTCTCCCCTAAACCCCCCCTCCTACTGGTCCGATTTCAGCCATTAACGAACTTGATCTTCCGTTTTACATAAAACGATTAAATTCCGACTATATATATATATATATATATAATTTTAAACGGACCTCATTTTCGTCATCTCCTGGGTAGGATCGATGGACATTTGAAGAAATTTTTCGAAACTCGCATCATGAGTACGATCTCAATAGCTGATTTCCCTTAAGGGAAATCTGCTAAAATCGTATTAAGCTGCTATGGAGAAATATATTGTTTCTTCTGACGAAACAGAGAATGGAAAAGGCTTTATGTTTTTGATTTGAGATTAAAAAAAAATAAAGAAAAAAAGGGCCAAGGAATTATAGGTATTTAGTGGAACAATATATAAACGGAAATGGTAGTTTTGCAGAGGATTGGCTGGATTCCAGCAAAAACAGGCTCGGGGATTAGGGATGAACTCTGCTTTAATAGAATATAATAGGTATTTCAACAGGGTCACTAGTGCGCCCTTTCATTGTTCCACGATTTTCCAGAGTGCTGCAAAGCCCTGGCTCCTGGGAATTAGAGCTTTTCCACGGTCAATAGCGGGAAATACCTTCTGCAGCGAGTATCAGAAAGGGTTAAATGGGTTTAGAATTCAGTTTAATCCTCAAAAATGGCCTATTGGATTAAGAAAAGACTTTCTGATGAAATAAAAAATGAAAACCGGATACCCTAACGGGATTCCGATTCTTACCTCACTGGTTCAATTACATTCCTAGTACATTAGGTTAAGTTGTACCATTTATTAATATGTTTCCTATTTTTTAAAATTTACTATTTCTAGGCCCACAGCTACTAAAGAGAAAAAGAATATGCTTTTTACTTTAAGGGCTCACACAACAACCATATGTTCAGAAGCCCCGCCCAAATTAGTCAAAATGGAATCATGGAGGCTCAGAACTAATAACACAACATTTTCGAAATGACAACACTTTCTTCAAAGAAGTATGTAAACGACTTTAATGTTCTAGTCTGCAAATGCAGACATATATATTATAAAATAAAGCAAAAATTAATTATTTTGTTATTTTAATTTCTCTTGAAAATCAAAACTTAAGGATAAATATTTTTTATGCGTATTGCTGTAATATCGTGTTGTAGTGTACTAACCTTCAGTTAATTATTCATGTTTTATTATAAATTTCTAAGGTCTGCAGTCCATAAGTATATGTTGTATTGCTCGTGGTACGTTGCACTGAGCACGTCATGGTGTTGGCAGTACCTTGTATTAAATACGATTGTCTCCGTACCTTGCAATAAATACGAATATGTTAATGTACTACATACGAATGTGTTAATGCATCGAATACGAATTTTTTAATGTCTTAAATATGAATGATTGCATTAAATGCGAATGGGTCAGTACATTGCATTGGATACGAATGTGTTCATTGTGCATATTTAAAAGTTGCAATGGTTTCGAAATGATAATATTGTATGAGATTGGAGGAACGATCGGCATTGTTGTTGGAGACTGATGATTGGTTACAAAGGCATTGGTTGTCGATTAGGGTTGCTTGATCAGGATGGAGGAGGAAGAGGATGAGGTGCGGAGGGTCAGCGAGAGGATCTCGGCTGCCATGAGATCATCATCATCTACATCATCATCAAGGACCATCAGGGTGACTCATCACGAGCATCACATCGCTTCGTTCGACGACACCCTCCTCAAGAGCCAGGACTCGCTGGAGAAGGCCAAGACCCTCATGAAAAGCGGCTCCGACGGCGAAGAGACTGCTGTCTACCTCAAGGCGGAGACTTCCAGCCAGCACAGCTCCAGGTCGATGGAGTGTCTCAAGGAGCATCGCTCATTCATCACCTCATCTGAGAGGGACGTGCGGAGGCTAGGGAGCAGCGAGTCGGAGAGACTGAGGATCCGGCGGACTATATCGGGTGAGGAGGAAGTGGACAGGAAGCGAGGTCTGTTCGCGACCGGAGGCAGAACAGTTCCTTGCAACCTATCCCTAGCTCCTCCTACCTTCGAAAGGAAGCTGACCATCCTCAGTCCTGGCTGGAATGTCACCAAGTCCAAGAAGCCTGTTCAACTTCCACGCCTAATACTACCAACACCTGATCAGACCAGCTGGAGGTAAGCTATTTTTATTATTATTATTATTCATATTATACATTTTTGCCATTAAGAAACTGTTCAACATCAATGTCACATGATTAACAGTTCTTTCTTGTCTTCTCAAAATTTCTTCATATTTCAATGTTTGCCTCCTCTCTTCTGTCCATATTTCCCCCATTTTTTCGTTCATTTTCTTCAAAGTTCGTTTCTGAATTTATCCTTTTCATTTATCCTTCCCCTACTGTTCTAGGTTTTCTTTTATTTCTTGAAACCGGTGGGTTTCTTGAGTTGTTTACATCAAAGATACTCTTTGTATGCCTGATAGTCTTCTTTCTATGCATGTGTCCATAGAATACTAGTTAGCGTGTTCCGATTTTGCCTGTGTCCTCATATAATTCTTTGGTTTATTTGTTATTGTTACTTGTTGTTAAGGTATTTGTTATTATTACTTGTTGTTAAGGTATTTACTATTGTTACATATTGTTAAGGTATTTTTGTTATTGTTACCTGCTGTTACTTTTGAAAGGGCAAATCACCTTCGATGTGGTGTCCATGAATAAATAATCATCAATTCTTTGGTTGGTCTCTTCATCTATATAAAATCTCTGTAGTGTCCTCCAACAATTTTTCTGAGGATTTTACGCTCCATATTTCCAGACTCTGAGATGCTTGATGCTCCAATTGTGGTCGCTTCTGATGTTCTAGCAGTCTATAAATATTTTAATTACTGAGTTAGACGTGAATTAAAATGTTTCTTCTATTGTAGGGTACCCATGTCAGTTGTATTTTTATGATGTTTTCTGTTTGTTCTGTCGGGTGCCTTGTTTGATCCTCCTATCCGAATATATTCCCCTAGATATTTGCATTTTTCCACTCTGTTAAACTTTTCATGTTTTATGTAAGCCCATTTTACTTTTACCTTATGTAGAATCAAATGTCACCATCTGATATTTGGAATTACTATCCTGAATGTCTGTCTCAATGGGGACAAAACAGAGCTACTATTTGAACAATATCCACAAGTATTTAAATTTCAAATTGTATATAAATGAATGTTAAACAGCCACAAGTAGAAATAATACTCTTCACCAAAGGAATACAACAATAAAATATTTTGCTTAGAATTTGAAAGGACGGTGCATCCTGGTGACTGATTAAAGTTATATCTGTGTGATTTCTGACAACAGTATTAATAGCAAAATGATCGGTTTCAGAGTTTTTATACAGGTTTTAATAGCTAGGCTGCTAGTATAATGTAATTTCTCTGTCAGATTATTGTATCTTGTGACTATTCTCATCAATTTTGGTAATGAGGGTATGAGAACTGGGAGAGTCGGTGCAGAGGACAATGTCTCCATTTCCTGAGTCGGCTATAATCATTAGTCCCACCAGGATGGCCAACAGTTCGGCTCAAAATATGTTTGAACTTTTTTTGGTTCTTTCGGAGATAATGTGATTAACTATTTTGCCGATACGCCCCAGCCATTGACTGATCTCGACACATCAGTGTAAATGAACAGTTTATTTGAAGTGTAACAGATTTCACCCTTGAGCCGGGAGAGCTAGGGATCTGATAAGGTAACTCGTAGAAGACTGACAAAGGAGAGCAGTAGTTCATTCAGAGGAGGAAGTTAAACCAGAAGCATGAGAATAAGGTGTTGATATTAAAATGTCCTAGCTTTGGGGAGTAAACACAACTAGATCCCAATAACAAGATGTCCTGGGGGTGACAGCCAATCACCGTTACTTGTAATCACTGCCCCTATTAACTGCTACCAGTATCACTCATTTGCATAAAACATCTTCCCCATTATTCACGCCCTGCCACCCCTAAATATGCCTTATTAGCAGATTTCCCTTTAAGAATATCGTTATATTCTGAGAAACGTTTCTCAAATTTCTTCAAATTCTCACAACTCTCCTGAAGTATGTGTGCATTTATACTATACATATACTTACTCATAAATATATTCCGTAGATGAAATAATACAAAAATAAATACAAAAAATAAAATAACAAATTAACTTCTCCTTTGAAAATGACTTCTTCTAAAATGTTATCATTTCATCAACATCAATAAGTGATGTAATATTTACATGAATATGAAATTGGAGTAAAAATATCAACGAAAGTAATATACAACAGTAAAATATATATATATATCTATATATATATATATATATATATATATATATATATATATATTTACTTTTTACTCCTTTAGGTCAATCAGAATAGTATTCGTCTCTACTTTGGACTTCACCGCCGGTGCAATGTCATCTAATGCATGTATGTCATCAAATTTGATGCATTGGAGGGATTTACAGTTTATCTGTATTATTACAGCTCTATATTGTATTTTTATTTTTGTCTCTGCAACGAACATATTGAACAGATACAGAGAAGGTGGCAGAGGCCATCTTCTCTTACACATTTCTTTTACAAACAACAACAATTACAAGAACAGATGTGGGTTCTAAAATAAATTTTAAACAACTTGTTATCCTGCCTGCTCATTAGTAATAACACGTAAATAAAATTTAATTACTCAGGGAACTCTGAGTGTTGTAAATATTCATTGAAGCTAGAGCTCTACTCACAGGCTGAATATGAATATTCAACGAACCCAAGTCACACTTAGAACAATGAGAGTAGGTGGCCCACTCCATTACAAAGTGCCCAGTGAGTATTAATACATTGCCCTAGTTCGGAATACGCGGAGGTGATGGAGGGTTAAGCTGAAGGCTGTGGGTTCGATTCCCACAGAAGCTCAGAGGCTGCCAATACTGCATTAAAACATAATTGATACAGGCTGGATTAAAATTTACTATTAATAACATCTACACCATTGAATGGTATGCCCTTAGATATGCGGTAGAACGTCTGACTTTAGATAACTCAATTTTAGCAACATCCAGCATCGCCAGTTCTTGAAAGACCATAGAATTAGTTCAGCCGTGGTTATTCATTCCATATCCTCCTTGGATAACGGGAGATGTACGTCTAGTTGATCACACAATACGTCAAAACACTGACCACGAATCCCTTTAGCCCAGCTAATGATTTTAAAGGTATATATACAGCCAATATTTTGGAAATTTTATTTCCAAAGAAAACCAAGAAAGTGATATTCTCAAAGCATTCAGGCAGCAATGTCTATATCACTAATGAATAAATGCATCTGACGAAAAACTTCAAATGATATTCATTTATCCTTATTTCATAATGTATTATATTTTATATATTTCACTGTCGTATATTACTTTTGTTGATATTTTTACTCTAATTTCATGTTCATATAAATATTACATCTCTTATTGGTGTTGATGAAATGATAATATTTTATAAGAAATCATTTTCAAAGGAGAAGTTAATTTGCTATTTTATTTTATTTTTGTATTATTTTGCTTTATATTATTTCATCATGAGCTAAAGTGAATAAGCCAGGCATAAGTGAATAAACCAAAAAATATTGTTGAAGCGCATTTAATTATAAAGTTTATCTTCATTTCATCATTTTTACTTCCTTAGCTTGTATGATTATTTGACACACTAAGTATGTCCCCAAATAAATTCTTTAATTGCAATTTAGGGGAGTGGTAAAGGCTTTCAAGTGGAACGTTGAATTAGTGTAGTGATAAGCGTTAATAGATAACGGAGGTTTTCAATTACTCCAACATAGATTAGAGTAATGCACTCCAATCTACGGCCGAATACAATATAGTAGAATACTGACAATATAGTATGTATAAGTACTGGCAATGCTGAGATATGTCTCCTGTTTCTCATGCAACTGGAAATTACAAAGCATATCCAAGTCCATGTTATGGCATTCCTTTTGTAATGTAACTAATTCAGGGCTACTCACTTTATACTAGATCAAAAACACGGCGCCTTTATTAACCTATTGTTTTCAGAAAATCGGTAAATATTTCAATGAGCTCAAGTAACTCGAAGATTTTAGCGAGTCTAGCAGATTTATATTGAGAAAACTTCTTCTTTTTCTGGACCACACATTTCTATATTTTCTTCGTAGTTTCATGGAAAAGGGCACCAATAAAAAACATTTTTAAGCGCAAACTTTATAGATACTGCCCTACATGTTTCGTGACTTACTTACCACCTTTTCAGGGGCTATACATTTTCAAAAAAATAATAACATTAATTTAACAAAACCCTATGATGATTCTTTGACAGATATTGTATTAATAAGTGCCTGCTAACACGATATATTTAATAAATCAAATTACTGATTGCTACTAACATTTCTGAAGTGCTCGTTTTTTGCGACTATGCCTTCTTCTTGGGGGAAGTATTTGGTACTGAGAAGACTCAAGGAAAATAAATATTGAGATTGCACCCATGACGTGTTTTTCGAATAATAAAATCAAAAATCATTTGATCCTACCTAGGATAAACCGAAATTGAGGTCCGTTTAAAATATATATATATATATATATTTGGAGCTTCGTAGCTTTAGCTATGTTGTTCATAAAAAAAACTGTATAAAATTTTATTTGTCAAATATTTAAACTTAAAGAACGAAACAACATTCACTTAAATGTAAATGAAACAACATAACACAACCGAAATTGAACACGAAAAACAAAATTTAACACAAAACAGAGATAGAAGCTAAAAACAGAATGGAATAAAAAAACAGAAATAGATTACAAAATTGGAACACAAAACAGCACTGAAACGAAAAACATAAATTGAACACAAATACAAGATAGAAAACAAAAAACAGAAATGGAACACAAATACAAGATAGAAAACAAAAAACAGAAATGGAACACAAAAATAGAAATGAAACACAAAATGTCAAGTTAATGATTCGCTTCACTAGCCATTGACTTTTGACAATGGTATCAATAATTTTTGGCTTTGTTGTCTGTTTGTTATGTTTTCACGTCCCATCGACTTAGCTGAATTTTATGTAACTTATGAAGAGTGAGAAATATGTTTATTTTACGAGAAGAACATTTCAGGATTTTATGGGATTATTAGAAGTGAATAATAATGTATCGGCCTACTCATTATCGTGTAAATATATTATCCTAATTAGAGGCCCCTAATGTCAATTGCCTCAGATGAGGTGCATACACAAATTAAATAACAATAAAATAATTTCCTAAGCATTGTATACAATTGTAAAACAATATAACCTATGTTAAAAAATATTATTCAAACTCTACTAACGTTCATTATATATGATTTATTAGTGGGTGAAGGTTCGGACCCATGAAACCATGTTAGTTCAACTCATCCCAAGTCGGATCTTTTAGTACGGGCCGTAGTTCTTTGAAGAAAGGCCGCAGGTGGCACTGAACGATAAGGAATTTGATAAATGATAAGAGTGCCTTGAACATATGTTATCTGTGCGAGATGCCGATAGTTGTGACCCAGTGGTGGCAGTTAACATATTGGGGACGAGCCAAGCCCAGATATTTCGGTCAGATTCCGTCTTGTCTAGTTTGGCTCGGCTCTTGACTTGCTGGCTGCTCTATAGGCATTTCTTACCTCAGCCATAATCCAACTATGTTAAGAGTTGTTTTCCTGTCCTAATTCTCAACGAAAAAATATTTAGTGCCGAACAACTATGAATGGTCTTTGTACTAAAAAAAAAAAAACCGAAATTATTCTCAACTAATAGACATTGTAGAGTCGGCACGTGCAAGAAGGGATGTCATCCTCTGTCCTCTATATCTTTAATTTTAGAAACCATAATTCGGGGCATTACTTGAATTTTAAGCAGGATTTTAAATGTAGAAAAAAAATATTTACTTGCTTAAAATTTGCGAAGATAGTTGCTGAATCTACAGGCTGCACCTAGAAATTCATCCTCATTTTCACTGGAACTAAAAAGCAAATTATGAGGATCACAAGGAAGTATAGTAGATTCCCGTTGCCTTCTGAATCAAATTGAAAATTTTGCTAATGCGAGATTAAAATGCATTTAATACAATATACGAAACATGATTGCCCCACATTTTTGTACTTGCTATAATAGATGTGCAAAAACACAATAATGAAATGAAATATTGTATAGAAATTATTTACGAAATCCACAGAAATAAATAAGACATATTGGATAGCGACTTAAATCTATTACCAATGAATGGAAAATATCAGAATTGCTTGATAAATTAATAATAATAATAAAAACGTAAACAACAATAGTATAATGTTAACAATTTTATGAAAGGTGAAAATAATTCATTCAAATAAGTTAAAAAAAATAAAATAGTAAAACAAATGGAAAATCAGTAAATTATTTAGATTTTTGAGTAAAACTGTATAATGTTTAGTTGTTGGACTATAGTTGTTATATAAAGACATTTCTAAGTCGGTAGTCAGGTATGTATGGGCAGTTCTCTATTCTGTAGTTAGAAGTTCAGGTAAGCTCTAAGAGTTAAAGCGTACGACATAATCTCACATTGTAAACATAAAGTCGTTAGGTCTATTTCCGTATGAACCATAGAAATTTAATTAGAGACGAACTCATTAAATAAAATGCTTAGGTCCTGCCTGGTTAGAAAAGTGGGGTAACCTTTTAATAATAACCCGCCCCAATTAGCCTGAATATCAGAAAGTGGACGTTGATAAATAGCTATTAAAATCTAGGAAGTGGATATAACATTTACAGTGTACCAGAAACAATCATAACAGCCAGTGAGACAAAAATATATTTTACTCTCTTATCGAAATGTATTTTTACAACGGATTTTTATTTGAAAATACGGAATGTATGGTGAGATGCGATCAGCAGTGTGTCATGGCAACACGTGGAAAATATGCTAAGTTAAAGCAGCTTTCTGAAACGGAATGTCTTATTTGTTATAATGAAATAAATAAATAAACTTTATATTTAGGTATTCTGCAAGTCTTTATTTTATTACATTTGAGAAAAAAAATGTCCTTGAATGAATAGAATAGTTAATAGTATTGTATGAATGTAAATGAATATGCCAGAGCAATGAATGTCAATGGTGTCATTCAAACCCTGAACAGGTTCTTAAATTAGTAATCTAATTGCATAAATATTCAGGTCACATTTAGCCTTTCTTTATGTCTCCCTTTTCCTAATATTCTCCCACAATACCTATCCTAGTTGCTCTACTTATCATTATATTAAATAACTTTAAACTGATATTTATTATAGTATTTAAAAATATATTAATATGAAGGTTGGAAATGATTAAAAAATAAAATTGTATTTCTCACAGAATCCAAATTCACGTAAGCTAAATATAAATCCTTTATCATATATATATTTAAACACTGACCATTTATTTATGAACGGTATTTAAGCCACAGGGTCAGAAAAATAATTTATTCATAAAATATATTTATTTCAACCCCGATTACATAGTTCTACACATTACAATTACTTAACCAATCAAAAGTTTTTGTTCTAATCACAGCCATCAACTCCATTATAAACAATAATCCTTAAGTTATAACATATGAAAAACATTATATAATTGTCATTCTTATAAATGTAAATGTCTGAAACCTATTTCTGCTTATTACTATGGAACAAAAATTGCGGCAACTGGAGTGTTAAAACATATATATAATATCAGGAAAATAATCATTTAATTCATCCCCGACGAGGGTCCATTAATCGTCCTCAAAGGGTTATTTCTAAAAACAATTTCTAGAAACAACCCTTGGAGGACAAATAATGGACACTCGTCCATCGGACTTCGGGGATGAATTAAATGATTATTTTCCTGATATTATATATATGTTTTAACGCTCTAGTTGCCGCAACTTCTGTTTCATCATTACGGAACGCTGTATTTAAACGTTTTATTCCAAATTAAAGACCATGTTCGTTAATGAATGATATCGAACCGGAGGGGGGAGTTGTTCGGAAGAGAGAAAACCGAAAATTTGAAATACCTCCGGATCAAAACATTGTATAAAGCAATGTTTTTGAAAATGTTTAGTTTTCAGCCAGCACTAAACCCCCATCCCTGCTTTTCTCTCATTAGTTAACAGATTATTGTTAATATGACAACTACAATCTGTTACATCACGAAACACGTTATTCTAAGCTTAAATAGCAAATATTGTTTCCATTGAACGTTTACTATTTGCGATAATGTTTTCGGCGTTCCGTCATCAATTGATATTTTACGTTTTGAAATGCATTGATTTTATTTGATCAACAGCACATTTCGGTATTAAACCGTTTAATGAAAAGTAAAGAATATATTAGGTATTGGCTGAAATGGAAAATTATTAGGAGAAATGGAAAATAATAGGCGAAATGAGATCACGATCCCGATTCCAGCTCGTAGGGAACCTGCATAGTTTAAGCGGCACCTCAATCATGGACGTTTTTAAATTCCAGGGATTATTACGGATGAGGAGTTGCAATTTGACAAGCCTAGCTTTGCATTGATATTTTTTAAAATGTTTGATGAAACAAATTGCTAACAAATATCAATCAAAATACGTCATTCGCAGCCGAAGAAGAATTTAAATTAATTAATGATATCAAAATACATATATAATCATATGGAAACGCCAACAGGTAGAGTGATTATTAATAATGTATGAGTCAGGCTCAGATAAAACGTATTTTACTGACGTTTGCATTTTAGTAGCACTATGTTATTATTAACTCAATCGAAAGCAATTATTAGCTTAATGAAAACTAACTGTAGCTTCATATTATTGTAGTGTGAAATATGTCAGATATCTAACGCTGTTTACCATTCCCTATGACAACATCAACCAACCAAAACTAATACGAAAACATTTATGATAAAAAACAAAAATAACTGAAATTATAATGCCTCCAGTCGTTTAAAAAAATCATATTTTATATCACGGAATATGATGCAATATAGATACTCCGATTGCTAATGCCGATAATGCTTCACAATGATACAGGATTGAACGGAGTAAAATCAGTATCCCATTATTCGCATATTTCTCTTTATTGTTTATGAAAAGTTTATTATTATTATCATCATTATTTTTTATTATTTATAAATGCTATTAGTTGAAATTATTTATTTATTATGTAGAGCTCCGCAACTAAGGCGACTTCGCTCTTCTTAAACATGATTGGTAAAACAAAATGAAAACAAAAAATGGAACACGAAATAATATAAAGAACAAAACTAAGGAAACGGAACACAAATCTTTAAAAGAAACAAGAAACACGAATCCAATATATAAATAAATAAGGGTGGTAAATAAATAAGTGAAATGAAAATTTAGTAACTTTGAAACAAAAACTATTCATAAAAATACGCATCATTCAAATTTAAACACGTCACACACACACACACACACACACACACACACACACATACGCACGCACACACAATAAACCTTTTAAAATATCTAATTTAATATTCTCAAACTGCCCAATTGTTTTTAAATATATCAGAATCGTGGCGAAATGTCCCCCCAGTCAGTAGCTTGTTAAAGTTATGAGGAATGTATAAGTAAGTTGGTAATCTGCATTCTGTTAGTAGGTGTTTTATAGTTAGTCCAGTGTTGCAATGAGTAGACAAGTAGGCTTGTCTTTTCTGTTCATTATGTAAGAATGTGTCAGGTATGTAAGTCCAATACGTAGTCTCGTGAGGACAACTTGGTCTTTTCTTGAATCTACGTTCTGTCTATTTAAAGTAATTTGAAATTAAAAAAAAAGAGAGAAACGAGAACATATCAATACTTAAAATGATTAGATTTTACACTTACGTTTTATATTATAACTCCATTCTTTCATTAGTTATTAGTCGAATAATAAGTGTGTTTTAGGTAGTTTCTAAAGGAAAAAAGAAAAATTATAAAAAAATTGAATTAACTTTTACAACTTATTAACTCTCAGATAAAAATAGAACTTGAGAAATCAAGATATTTGAGATTATATGTAAAATATGATTTTCCAACCATCAGGAATATCATCTTATATAGCAAGGAAACATGAATTGTTTGGAAAACATGTCTAGAATAATATCACTGTATCTTCTGTAATTGAATCAGCTTCATGACCCATTTTACGGTAGAGGTACATTAATTGAAGAGATAAAATTGTTCTAGAAAAACAATTAGTGAGACTGAAGGTAGCTAATGTTACAATTAGACTGGATTTAAAAAAATATATATATATATTTATATCTACAACAATTCATCAAGATTGTTTCGTAGAGGGATTTGTAGTTATTCTATTAAATATAATTGGGAAATGTATTAAGTGTCATCTATATAATCTTGAAAACAATTTTATAATAGAAATCCAGAGTAAAAAACAGATAAATTTAATTGACTTGTAATTTTAGGTTTTTCTTATAACCAAGAAATTTTTATTTATCAAATCTCTACTGGATATTGCATGACTCTTTCAATCCCCTTAATTTCTTCATTCTAATTGACCAATTATAAAACTTTGTTCTTTTTTGTTTGTTTCTTTGTTTGAACTCATCTCGTGACACAATTTTTGGAGAGGATTTAACAAAACAAAATGGGCTTCAACTAAATGATGAAAGAAATTATTACATTATTATTATTATATAATTAGGGATTAAACGCACCTAAACACCGAATCAAACACCAGTAAATATAAGGGTCAAAAAACATCTAATGACTAGGATCAAAGAGCCAGAAAAATTGGGATTAAACACACCTATAGACTAGAATCAAACACAACTAATCACTAGAGTCAAAAACTTCTAATCACTAGGATAAAACAGACCGAAACAGTGGGATTAAACACACCTAAACATTAGAATCAAACACACCTAAGCACTAGAGTCAAAAACTTCTATTTACTAGGATCAAAAACTTCTAATCACTAGGATCAACTAGAACGAAATACTGGGATTAAGCATACCGTAACGCTAGCATCAAACACACCTAAACACTAGAATCAAACACAACTAATCACTAGGGTCAAACACTTCTAATCACCAGGATCAAACACACCGAAACAGTGGGATAAAAAAACCTAAACACTAGAATCAAACACACCTAAGCACTAGGGTCAAAAACTTCTAATCAGTAGTATCAAACAGACCGAAATAATGGGATTAAGCATATTGAAATACTAGGATCTAACAGACCTAAACACTAAGATCAAAAAGACCGAAACACTAAGATAAAACACACCTAATCACTATGGTAAAAACTCCTAATCACTAGGATCGAACACCAAAACATGGCGTTAAACATACCTAAACGCTAGAATCAGGCACACCTAAGCACTTGGATCAAAGTCCTCTTGGTAATCACTGGGATCAAACAGACCGAAAATCTGGGATTGACCACATTTAAACACTAGGATCAAACACGCATAATCACTATGGTCAAAAACTCCTAATCACTAGGATCGAACAGACCGAAACATGGTATTAAACACTCCTAACACTAGAATCAAACAGACCTAAGCACTTTTATCAAAGTCCTCTAATCACTGTGATCAAACAGACTGAAACACTAGGATCAAACACACCTAAACACTATGGTCAAAAATTCCTAATCACTAGGATCGAACCCGCCTAAACTCTGTGATTAAGCACACCTAAACACTAGGATCAAACACACTTAATCAAAAGTATCAAACAGATCGGACCACTTTAATCATACACATGTAAAAACTGGCATCAAGAACACCTAAACACTAGAAAACAACCATTCTAATCACTAGAATCAAACAGACCGAATCACTTTAATCATACTCACCAAAATACTAGGAAGATAACGTTCTAATCACTAGGATCAAAGATTCCGACAACTCGCACAAGCTACCCCTAAAATATACTCCACCAATTGCTGCTGGGTTATAATTATGGTTCTAATGGTTACCTATGCATACCGTCATTATACATAATGGCTGCTGATACATACTCGAAATGTGCTCTTCCAAATCATTGACTGAATTTGTATCATTTCTAACTAGACTATGGCGATATTCTTCCAATGTTTTTTTTTTTTTTTTGAGTCCTAGCGAAACCTTTTAAAAAAAACTAAAAACAAGAAAAACGGCTCTTGTAGGTAACACCTGGCTATACCCTGAGCTTCCTTGTGCTATGCCAGAGTTACCACCATCCATTGTGCGTGTGCGTAATTGTATTATGTAAATCCTTTAATTGTCAAAATTTAAATTCGCCCTTTCCAAACTCTGTTTCATATAGAACTTTAGCTACAAGAATGATCAACTATTCTTGTCGAAACCGAGCCTGGAGGGGTGGATGATCAGGGGAAATGTAAAATCAACAATAGGCCTTGCATAAATAAAAAAGACGTATGACGACCTTTGTATCCTAACTAACTCTTAGATGTATCTGATATTAAACATGATAACGTGAATTTCTGCTGTACTAATTTAAATGTCCTGTTCACCCATCGGAGTTGTCTTCGTCACGAGATTCCAACAGGTATTGATAATCCAGTTCGCTCATAGTCCTGCATAATTAAAGGTGCGCCAGAACATTAAACATTTCTTTTAAAAATTCGCCGGCTCCTTTAATTCCTGTGCTTTGATAATGACAGATAAAGGTCGTCCTTCATTAGTAATTCATAAGAGTCATTAAATCTTCAAAGAATGGGAGGACTCCTTTCATTAATTTTAAATTGCGACTTCTCTCAGAGGCTAAATAAGAACGGGCCCAGGACGAACTCTGACGAATAAACAGAGAGCTACTAATCCTGCTTCTTGTGGTTTTAATTAACCAAAATATTTTATTTAATTAATCGAAATAGTTTACATCACCGAACTTCAAATATTATTGCTAAATTATTAACCCTCCAGCCGCGGGCCGATTTTCATTTTTTCTGTCAAATTTCATGGTAAACCTTTTTTCAAATTCCCATGGTAAACGTCTTGACGGTAAATAAACGTTTCCCGCTGACTACATTCAAACAAATTACGTGCGACGAGGATATAGCGTGGCCCGCAAAAATAAACCAAATAAGCAGAACGCTATTTCCACGTCGCCCGCGGTTGGAGGGTTAAGAAAATTTCCCACGTGCTACTATGGCATAGAACTGATTCCTTTTCTTCTTTCCGGGTTAAATTGTAGACCTTTAAGATCCTTAACCGCCACCGAGCGAGACTTAAAAGATTCGTGATCAGAGTTTCTATGTAGTGTGTAATGAGACCTACGTACTCCTCCGTTAACCAAGTAGGAACTAGAACGAGTTGTATCCAGTAGACTGAGGAGAACCATTGTACGCAGCCAATTCACGCTGTCAGCCTTCCAATAGACGGAATCTAAGAGAGTCATAATCGTTAGTTTCCGAGGGGCTATACCTACATAATCTTTGGACTCCCGCTTATCCATAAGCACTGCGAAACTAGCTCATTCTGTTAGCGAACTAGTGATCATAATGTTCTTACTTGGTTTGAATCGAACCTGCACCTATTTAAGATATAGAAAGCCTAAGATTAACTGAAGGCTGAAAATTAAAATATAAAGTCCGTCACCCAGGGGCTGCGTAAACAAAGCAGATTTCCCACGCGAAGGTTTACAATAGAGAAATATACATACAGGTAACACTACCGTGAATGGCCAATAAATGTACAATACACGACTCAACTAGCAAGCCAACCTCGTAGCGCTGCATAGAGAGACCGGAAAGACAAACAATTAATTAGATATATTTGAATATAACATATTAATTTTGTTGAAAACAATTTACTAAAGCTTGTGGTGTCATTTGTAATGAATCAGAATCAGTGTCATCTCAATCACTCAAATTTTAGTAATCCAAAAACAGAAAAGGGGGGGGTCAACAGAACGTATTTGCATATATCTCGTAAAATAAAAGTTCAATGAAAACAATATTTGGTATTTAGGCTTCAATTAATATATTTTATTATATAACAGTGCATTGTTTATGTAAAACTAATAGAAGTGGGGGTTTACTGAAGGCTGAAAACTGAAAAATGCAAATACTTCGGTTAATATTCAAGATAATGAATAAATGTAGGTATATAACATTATTTATAGTGCATTTAATTTTTAATAAGATTGATTCTATATACTTTTTCGATCCGACTTATAGTAACGGAGATACTTCGAATTTTCAAAATTCTCCCCCTCTAAATCCCCCCTCCCCTTGTCCGATTTCAGCCGCTAACGAACTTGATCTTTATTTTTACACAAAACGACTAAATATCGAGTGTGGTAACGATTAAACAAAAATTGCGACCGCTAGAGCGGTAACAGAAAAATATATAGATAGAAAGATTGATATATATATATATATATACAGTTTTGAACGGACTTCATTTTCTTCATCTCCTTGGTAGGATCGATGGACATTTGAAGAAAAAATTCGAAAATTCCGTCATGAGTACAACCTCAATAGCTGATTTCCCTTAGGGGAAATCTGCTAAAAGACTATTATGGATTAAATATTAATAAAAGGATGGGATTAAGGATTTCATTAACAAGCTCGTCACTAAAGAAATTCCTGTTGGCCATACTGGAATCGAACTCACCACTCTGTTTTCCATGTGTGATTAAGGCCAACACTTTATCTCACCTGAGCTCTTATAGAAAATTAAATTTACAGGAATATTGGCTTTATATAGTTCTCGATTTTACAATACTATGAATACACTATGAAAATCATGACTAAAACCTGAATAGCTGATTTCCCTCGAGGGAAATGTGTTAAAAATGAGGAGCAATTTATGCATGGAGCAATTGGAAAATTGTGGTCTGTCGTCATTTGCATGGAAATTACCCCTAATCTAGCGTGAATATAGTCTATGGGAGAGATATAGGAGTTGGAGGTAGCCTAGATTCGATACCCCACAACACTTCAAAAGATTTCCTGCCTGACCTGGCGCGCCAGCCGAGCGTGCAATCCCATCCCAACACGTGCTCCCCGTTCTTCTCATTTCCTGAATAAACATCCTTCTTTCGCCGCTTTTCCTGGCCATTGGTGTCATTTAGCTCTGCTGCTTCGCGCCAAAAATACCTCGGCTCCAGGAAACGAACCTGTTAATGGGCGTGCTTAACCAAGCAGGTTATTTATTTATGACGAACTCGGAACGCTTTGAACGGAATAAGTATTTCGACTTTCACACTCTGTTAATCTAATAGTTGCTTCACAGCGTTTGGCTCTATTTTCTCAAATAATTCCCTTCCAACTGGTTTAGTTATTAGCAGATTTCTCTTAAGGAAAATCAGCTGGGTTGCACTCATGGTTGCATTACCGAAATAGGTCATGCAATATCCATTGATCTTACCTCGAGGTGTCAAAAATTGTGTTTTCTTTCTGTGTGTATACAATATATATATATATAAATATACATATATACTTGTCTGTCACCTGAAAGGCGTTCACAATTTTCGGACTTTTCATCTATAACTAAATCTGACATTGGAGGGGGAGGGTTTAAAGGAGAAAAAATAGAAAAATGTTCAATATATCACTGTCAGTATGAGTCGGATAAAAAAATTGTATATGACCAGTCTCGTCGAATATATCGGGAAATGTCCTATTCCAAGGTTAAATATTTATTTCAACAGATCTTTACCAGATTAAATTCAACCGAATACGTTGTGTGATGACAACATCAATTAAGATTTTATTGATTTGTTTCTAAAATGTTTATTTAATCTGTACTACAGTCATTATTAAACCGTTTCATTCAACATTGAATATCGAATTCGATAAAGACTGAAATTGGACGAGGAATATTAGGTAATTGTGTTGGGATCGGGAAATCTTGTAAAACTATTGATCTTCTGCAATTGTTGCTTGTGTTTTTATTTATAGCTCAACTTTTAAGGAAGTTATTCGTCTTTTCTGGTTTTCCCCTACTTTTACTCTGTGAACACCCACTTCTTTCATCGAATTGTTGCTAGAAATATAGAGATTAGATCTAGATGAGATGATTATTGTATCATAGCAGCAAGAGGGAAATCTGCTTAGTTGACAAAGCCCCGGAGTGGCACCATAATTATTAAAGGGCGAAAATTATAAAATCTGATTGTACATTTAAATTAGTAAAACATATATTAGGTTATATTATTACAACTGATTCGAAATGGGGTTAACCAAAAACATTTACATTGATATAAATTCAACTAGTAATTTTGATTGGGAGGTGGGGGCTCGTTGAACAGCGAATATATATCTTTAAAAGTCTTATTCCAAGATTAAATGTTAAATATTTTTACAACAGATCTTTACTTGATGAAATGCAATCAAATATGTTTTGCAATGACGACATGCATTCAGATTTTATTAAACGCCCACTTAAACTCGAATTTTTATTAGGAAACACAGAATATATGGTGAACTGAGATCAGTAGTGTGTCATTGCTGCTCGTGGGAAGTCTGCTTAGTTTTCGCAACCCATGCGTGCTTTTTTTTAAGGCTTATGATAATATATAATGGAAATTGCTTGAAAACGTTTTGTAATAATGGTATAGATGCCCTAAATCCGTCGATATAAATTCAAGAATGACTCGGTTGTCCGTCATCATTTATTAATAATAATGTTTGTCCAGCTTAGCATTCTACATCTCCAACTGAAATCAATCTGATGAAAACACAAGGTCCTCTCACCACCCACTGTGAGTTTCCATAAAGTTTGGAGTAATTACAATGCAATTAATTTACTGAACATGAAAAGCTGCTTATATTGAAGGGAAAGGGCGGACGTTGAGGAAAATGTAATTGTTTCTTTGTGCTTGTGACGGCGCACTTTTCCAATTAGCCAGGGAAACTTTGGATGGCCCACGTTTGGTTGTTTGAATAGAATGCTGCACACTTGTCGCAGAATGGCTCCAGAACTAATGGATATTTTTTGTCTTCAACTCCTAGAAATTACCTATTTTTTTTTCCTCGAATGAGAAGCGGAAGTGGCTTTCTGATTCATAATCTGAAAATAATAATAATTAACTTATGAACAACTAACAGACTATGATTCCTGCCTGGGTAATTGGAATTTATTTAGTAACGAAATTATAAGAAAACAAATCCGTATTCCCGCCCTAGTTAGAAACGTGTGCTAACGTGTAGATCACCATCACCAATCAGCCTTTGTACCATAAGGGACGTAAATAAATTATCAGAAAACCTGGTAAATAATGAAAAGAAATATTTAAAGAATTTATTCCACACATAAATCTGAACTAACCTGCTCCAGGTTCAAGCGGTTTAATATTGTTACGTTTATTTCAATAACAGTAATAAACGTTTTTTAACAGAATTCTTTTGGATTGCAAAATTAAACACACAAGCTTCAGAGTTTTTATCACTGCACAATTTATTTAACAATGCACTGCATACTTGGTTAATTATTTTTAACTACCATTCACAGTATGCACTGTTCTTCTTATTACACAGTCCAATAATTCACTCACGATCACTAAAGTTCACAAAAAACACGGCACTGCACTGGTCTTTACGAAGTTAAAGGCACTGTACTGTCCTAAACAGGGCACTATACTGTTCTTCACATAAAACACTTTACCGCACTGCAACTAAGACGCACTGTTCACTGAAGCTGCACTGAAAGCACTGCTGATCACTTGAAGAGAGCTGAGAACAAACTAACAGACTCCGGGCGGGATGCGTCCTTTTTTATTGCTTGTCGGAAAACATCGAAGTGTGATTATCTGGTCTCTTCTAGATCTGGACTGGCATTGGCAAGGACGGGAGGGACCATATGGCGGCACCTTTGATCTGCTCTGTATTTCCCAAATACGTGACTATCTCTTTTTAATTTTTCATGTATTTAATTTTCGCAACACTACATATATATGTGTGTTTGTGTGTGTGCGTGCAAAAAGTGTTAACTTAATTTAATGTAACTTTTGTTATATGCATTTTTACGTATAGCTCAGATGAACAATATATACACAAAAACCAATTGTTAGCAGGACCTAACAATTTTATAGGGCACGAGTGCCTACGCCAAGGTCTATGGAATTCCAGTGTGGGTATTATAGCCTTTTTGATTATAAGCTATATTAAAATGTTTGGTAACGAAGAGGATTGGGGGTTGTGGAAAAATCGCACGTAGGATCAGTTTAGTATACGCAGGGCCTGCGTGGACTTTCCAGGAGCTTAGAGAAGGGAACCACTTAGGATGAAGTGCTTTATCATCTAAAACGGGAAGGAACGAATGTGCTGGGCAAATGGGTGCAGATATTCGTGAGCCAATATAGGCTATAGGCGGGGGAGAGGGTGCTCCCTTTATACTGCTCGAGAATGAAAACAATTTCATTTGTCCCCAACGTTTTGTTGGCTACATAATGGAAGCTAGTCCTGACTCTCCTATTGTGTCCTCTATAAAGCTAAGTCCACACAACTTTATAACTTTAACAAGGAACCCACCCACGCCCCTCTTCTTATGTATGTGTGTGTTTTATGTTTTTCTTATAGTAAATGGTCTGAAAGGTCAGGCAGTAACATTTTGCTTAGTTTTCCACGATTTCTTTACTATTTATTTTTAATCTTTCAGTATACAACTATAACACTGTCAATAATAACTATAAAAATAATAATAACTCTGTTACAATAAAATTTGTCATTCAAAGTTTATATATTTTAAGCGTAATAACGGATATACATGTAACTTTATAGTTTATCTACTTTCTAAACCCCTACTCATAGTCTCATTGCAGCTTTTAAGGAACTTGATCTTTAGTTTCACATGAAACATTCTACATTTTTGCTTGCCTACGATCCAGACATAAATTTCCACCATTTGAGTATAACGGCAAAAATGTTTGACCATGTGCACATAGTTGAGGGCGACCAAAATGCATGTATTTTAAAAATATGACTGAGTTGTTTATATTAGTCCCGTAGCAGTGGCTGCATTCAAGTATTGGTTAGAGCATTGAAATGAAATGATATGTTTTTATTTATAACTTAATAGGATACGTTGTGTCAATTAATTTCTTTATATATTTTGAATAGCGCTTATATAATACATCCGTTATAAAATTAGCTCTTGTTTCATGAATACATATATAAAATATTTAATAATCATATGTAGTCAATTAATTTTCTTATACATTTTATTACCATTCCAAATATATAACATACTTTACTTTACTGATATGCTTTGATACTAGTCTTAAATTTATTAAATTATTTCAAGCTTAGAGAAACTTCTCCCACCTTAAAGTCACAATTTATCAGATAATAAATAATTTTTTGACAGATTTCTAAATATTTCGTAGTTTTATTTAATAATTGAACACTTTTGATAGTATTAGTCTTTAGTTTAAAACCGTCCTTCAGACAAGAAGTTCTTTAAATTATGTTTAAACCAAGGTTTTTTTTTTTATATTTAACACAATAGGGAAAAGCGTTGAAGGCTTTACTCCTGAAAATGATTGGATTTATTTTATTTAAATTGTTTCATTATGACTGATTGAAATCCATTTAGGTACAAAATTAAATGCTGGATTCGCTTCGTGGCAGATCATTGGTATGGAGCCTGTCATGTATACTGAAGGTTTAATTATCTCTGGTGTTGATAAACATGTCTGGTCGAAAATGGGAGCAGTCGGGTAGGCAACAGCTGAGCTAGCTAAAAGTTGTTCAGTAAGTTGTCATTTGCCTATTTGAGATGGAAACACATTATATTATTTAGCGTTAGACATACTGTCAAGTTGGAGGGACCCACCTCAGCAATACAATGTTTTGATTTTATTGTTTCGTTCATTTTAGATTATGACAATATTATATGACTGAAAGATTTATACTTTTTTTTTTCAATTCTGAATATATCTCTACAGCTACATATTTGGAAAACGTTAGCTCCTTCAACCGTCAAACAGAGTACGAATCATGTAGGGTATAATAAAGAAATTCGTAGAAAGCTACTAGTTATTATCTTTTAAATGCCAAATAATTGATGAAATAAAACCAGGGACATTGAACAATGTCAAATTGTTGGAGTAAAGTTGCTACTAGGAAATTCCCACGTGTGAAAGTTTTACAAAACAATTTTTTTGGCAGTGTTTGTAGAAACAAGAGTTTAATCTCCAAAGTCCTGCCCCTGTTTCTAGCTCAGTACAAGTTGAAGGTTACTGCGGAGCAACTGTACCCCAGATCCCCTGGAGAACTATCCATTATGGAAGCCGGCCTCCAGAGACGAGGACATCCTCCAGGACAGCTACTAAATCCCTCCCCCACCACTCTACTATCAGCTAATAAAACTTAACCTCAGTCACACTCTTCCTTGTTCACTCCAGCAAACTCTATCTCTGATAATTAGCTGCCGACCTAACTCCAACTCGACTCTTCAAGACTGACAAGGGGAGTGCACCCCCGATTTGAACGAACTATTTTCTTTTGAAAACCCAATTCTGATAAAGCTAAGAACTCACTTCTCACGCGTTCATCAAAAATAAAAAAATGTTAAAGATTTGCTTAGTCTTAACTTGTTGCTAAGGTACATACTTCAAAGGGTTTTCAGTGGCTCATTGAGTAGTGCTATTTTTTGTAACCATAAGATCTGGAGATCGAATCTCGCCCGGAGCGACTATTTGTTTTTTCTGGATTTTTTCTACTTTTTTTTCTAGAGCGTTTATTCAATATTAATAAATAATTTTTTTTTTAATTATCGGCATTTTGTTTTTGACGTATTCCATATCTTTAACATATCATATAACTGTCAAAAATATAATAGGTATAAGGGTATATTTAATATTATACGAGCAGTTATGTAGACGCTTGATAAAATGTTAGAACTTGATGATAGAAAAATATAAATACATAAAAGATATTTAAAATCTTCTAGCTCTAGACATAAAAATAGTCTTTAACAGTTTTATACTTTAGAGCTTTATTGTCACTATGCTGGGCCTTGGATTACTAACGTAATTTGTTGCTAGGCCTTGGATTACTAACGTAATTTCTTGCTAGGTCTTGGATTACTAACGCAATTTCTTGCTAGGTCTTGGATTACTAACGTAATTTGTTGCTAGGCCTTGGATTACTAACGTAATTTCTTGCTAGGTCTTGGATTACTAACGCAATTTCTTGCTAGGTCTTGGATTACTAACGTAATTTGTTGCTAGGCCTTGGATTACTAACGTAATTTCTTGCTAGGTCTTGGATTACTAACGTAATTTGTTGCTAGGCCTTGGATTACTAACGCAATTTCTTGCTAGGTCTTGGATTACTAACGTAATTTCTTGCTAGGCCTTGAATTACTAACGTAATTTCTATCATCAAGTACAAAAAATGTTATCAAGCGTCTCCAAAACTGCTCGTATTTGAAGAGAATCAAAAAATATCATCCAGATTTTATTAAAATTTATTCTATTCTTCAACGCCGTTGTCACCCCCAATAAGCGTTGTGACTTGATAGAAATATACGTTAGTGATCCAAGGCCAAACATAACGGAAATACTGCTTTAACGCATGTAACTGTTAAAGAATATTTTTAAGTCTGGAGCTAGAAAAATTTAAATATCGTTATTAATTTTAAAATAAAATAATTGCAAATAAACGGGCAATGCTATATAAGACCGTTTAAAAACATTAGCAAAATATCTCCATTATTATTGATGATTCTTATATACGTATGTATTCAATTAATAGTAATTTATTTCTTTTATAATATTTAATATCTCCTTATACCTATTTTTGACTGAGAGCATTTAAATCTTCTTTAAATATATAGAACACGTTAAAAATTAAACGTAAATGATTAAAAATTAATTTTATTAATTAATATTAAATAAGAATAATGAGATTCCTGATATAACAATTTAATTAAAATACGTCATGAGTAGAAGTGGGATGTTTACTGAAGGCTGAAAACACAAAAAAAAAGTCCATGACTTTGGGGCTGCGTAAACTAAGCAGATTTTCCTAACGGACTTTTGCAATAGATAAATCTACATAATGGTAAAACTTAATAAATTTAAGTTATATATATATATATATATATTTATATATATATATATATTTATATATATATATATATATATTTGGTGTTGTTAATGTAGGTGAAAAAATCTTAGTTTATGCCGATATATCGAGAATCTTTATTTTCTCTTCTTCAGGGCTGTAAAATTACAGGTACTACTTTATAATATTGTACATTGTTATTACACTAGAGTTGAAAACATCAACGCAAAGATATATATATATATATATATGTATACACACACACACACACACACACTCACACACACATACACACACACACACACACACACACACACACACACACACATACACACAATTTTCAGTGGATCTCATTTTCGTCATCTCGTAGGTAGGATCGATGGACATTTGAACAAATGTATTTTAAAACGCGTCACGAGTTTAAACTCAATAGATCGAATCTTACTTACTCCAAGGCAATATGATTATTGTTCTCATTAGTACCATGTGTTATAGATGGTAAAATTCAATATTCCAGAGTATTCTAGATACCTTAATTTTTATTTCATCAAAATTTATTGTTTCATCTAAAACTAAAAATTATTAGTTAAGAAGTAACAAAATAACGGTTGACGTTTAATAAACCGAATTTGCTCATTTTTATTTCGAGAGTTGGCCTCTGAGAAAAAAATTCTTTGTCCTTGTACTGGACGGAAAGAAGTCAAGTAGAATAGGTGTATATTTGGAAAAAAATAATTCAAAAATCACCACGTGATTACGTCACCCTCAGCTAAAATTCATAATTCACTGCTAGGTGCTGCCGTGAATTGCCCGTCCTTCTAAACCCACAGAGTTGAGTGACAGCCTGCCCCTAATCTGAGGGAATGGATTAAACCTGACGATTTACATAAGCCCAGCCAAACTTTAGCTCACTCTAGCAAACAGATTAGCCTCTGCTTTACAATAGTTTATAATAGCACTGTTATAGTCGATCGAGGAGTGATGGTTATTTTTCAGAACTTCCCTTAAAGTTATCGCTGTGGCCGATCTAGAATAGATGTTATCACAACAGGCGGAGCCACTACTGGCGACTAGCTCAGAAAGATTCCTCCTCAACGGGACAGAGCTCTGCATTTCCAGTTGCATATTATAAGCTGCAACCCCCTGCCTTTACTGCTTAATGTAAAGTTTTGCATCCTTTAACACTTTTACCGAAACACCGGTCTGAGAGGACGGTAGAGATTTTTATATTTCATGTATTGGTAGACCTGCTAATATTCGTAGGCTCTCCACCTTTACACACAGTCTTTCCTTCCTCTACACACAGAAAGTGTTTTGGATCAATTTTTCAACGGCATTCTACCTTGACTAGACATAGCTCGTTTTGCTCCGGTCTCGTGTACCTCTTGTATCGGTTAACAGCCTGCGTATTGCTGGTCTAAGATACGGGGTAATTCGGTTTACGTATGTTGTGTACCTTTGGTTATAACTTGTAACACTGTTTGTTCGTATTCTTTTCGTGTGTGTTTTACATAGTATATTATTTGCTATGGAGTCTTCCACGAGCCATGGACCAATAAAACGCTCATCGTCACGATCTATATATCGTACAGATGACAGTGATTTCAATGAAAGGATTAAAAATGACAATAATAGATTAAATGTGATACAAGTTATTCAAACAATAAATAAAAATAATGAATTTGTTGATGGGAATTACTATTAACCCTTCCAGGCCTGTGCGACCGGATGATTCGGTTTACGTCACGGAATTCATGTTTCGGTAAGAGTGTTAATGATCGTGCTCTATTACTAACGGAGCTATCTTGTCAAATTGGATTTTCATGTCTTCCTTTTTTCGAGTGCTGGTGGAATGTTGAACGCTTTCTGGATAAAAGTTCCTTGCACCTTTTCCTTAATGTTCTGAACTACGTAAAATGCATTACATTATGCACATACGATTTTGTATATCCTAGACTACTCTTGCATTTAGGTCGGATCTAATAAAGTGAGGATTGTTTTTATTAGCAACCCCCATTCATATTTATAATACTTACTACTTAAGAAGCCTTGGATTAGGGATGACACCGCCAACTGTTCACTGTGTAACCTCCAGCAACCCAACCTGAAGACACCTATCACTTCCTCGCTGTTCCTCTCATTCTCCGGCATTTGCTACAATTACTCTCAACATGTAATAATCATTCTCAACGGAGGAGATTTCATTAACTTGTATAAATATCTGAAGAGTGCTGGGACGTATGGCGACTCCTTTAATTCAGTTTATTTATGACTCGAGTTATTATATTATGATCTTTAACACTACTACTGTTCCTGTTATTTGTTATAAACATCAATATTAAGTAATATCATCACACATTTTTACTATAATCTTATTTTAAATGTTCGTATAGATTATTATTATGCACTGAAGCACACGTCACTCGTACTAATGGTATGAATGTAGACTTAGTAAATTATAATATTCCAAAAACAATTGTAACGTAATTTGCTGAATAAATTGAAATTACTTACTGCTTATTGTTACATGCTTAACGTTCCGATACTTTGTAACTGGAAGTCGTTATTAGAATGTGACATAACCGATAATGACTTAACAAACACACAAAGTAACAATACTAATTAAATTAAAACAAGCTATAAGTATATAATTCAATTAAATAAAATATATAAAACATTTATCAGAAAGTATAGAAGTATAGTAGCTTTAGTTTGGCAAATGATCAAACTAGACAATATATTCGTGTTGGTGATCTATCTTGCCAAGAGTGGTGTGGGCGATGCAACTCTCCCTCAAGTCGATAGAATATACAATAGCTACTGAAAAATTTCACGGTTCTTCTAAAATATCGTGTCTCGTCTCCACAACCTGTCTCATCAATATTACAAACACAATAGCTCTTCACCTTGACAGCTATTTTGAGTGAGATGGAACTTCACAAGATTCTATTTTCAATTTTAATGCCGCAGAACGTATTTTAGAATGTAGCCGACCTTTAGCTATTGAGGTTGTATTCGTGACGTGATACTTGAAGAACATCATCAAGTATTCATTGATCAGACTTGAGAGATTATGAAAATGAGCTCGCTCGGAACAATAAAACTTGTATATATATATATATATATATATATATATATAAATATATATATAGAGAGAGAGAGAGAGAGAGAGAGAGAGAGAGAGAGATTAATCAGCATCTCCGTGACGGACCTTTTAAAATATAGGTAAAAAAAAATCCCAGTTAATTAAATCTGACGTTTTTCTCGCTGTGTGAGTGTCATTTTCGTTAAGTTGCACCATTGCGTTCATTCGAAATGTGTTGATATTTCTAATGTGTTGATATTCAATAGAAGAAATCATCTACATATGTTCAGTAATCAGGAAAATAAAAACTAAAAATATGATCTAAGGTAGTGGAATATCCGGAGGAAAAAATGGCAGATTAAATCATGACTATTTTTATAATTATGAATGTGATGTGGGTTTTCATTCAGAAATAGAATTTAAAATAGATTTTTTTTTTTGACTCCCTCGAGTCTGAGGTTTAATTTCAGCTAAGCCAGGTGTTGAAAAATTTGATAAATTGCTAGCTGAGAGGACCGTTTTATTAAAAGCTTTCTCGCGGTGAAATATTGAATTTTAAATTTTGTCCATATATCAGAGATAGTTTAGTGTCGCTCTATATCTGTCGTCCTTTTTCATAAGCCACCTTTATAATGATTGAAATATAACTATTTGTGGAATGTCGATTTTGTTATTTTAAGATATACATTCTTCCCTAATATGACAAAACAGTTAATAAAAAAAGGAAAGTAAACTTGAAACCATGCCTGTATTGCTTAGCAATGTCCTTTCAACCATTCAACAAAATGGGGTATCGAGGGTGTTTATGTGTTCTTTAAGGAGCTTGATTTAACATATTCTATTTAAGACAAAACATTGAGGTTCTACTAGAAACGACAATTAAATGTCTATCCAGATTGATGTTTATAGCAGATTTCCCTTAAAGGAAATCAGCTATTGAGGTCGTACTCATGACGGGATTTTCGAAAAATTTCTTCAAATGTCCATCGATCCTACCCAAGAGATGACGAAAATGAGGTCCGTTCAAAATTATATATATATATTCGAAAAATCTCCGTTACCATACGTCGGATCTAAACATTCTATAGAACCAATTTTATTGCAAATTAAATTTACTATAAATATTGTTTTATACATTTATTCTCTATCTTGAATATTAACCGAGATATTTGCATTTTTATTAAATGAGGGTGGTAACGCACGAGTGAGTTTTCCGCCAAAAGCTAGGTTGGCCGTTTCCGTAACTGCTTGGCTCTCGTATGGAGATTTCTCAATTGAATAACTTCACGTGTGAAATCTGCTTAGTTTACGCAGCCCCTGCGTGACGGACTTTTTATAATTATTTTTGATCCAACTCCATTCCCTTGCCCGATTTCTGGCACCATCGAGCGTGATATTTATTTTTGGAAGAAACTGTTGAATGACGAGTACGGTATTGAACAAATTAGCGTTTCAGGAACTTCAAACGTTATTTATGGCGTCACATCTAACATATTTGCATGTATCACACATCGTAAATGTTTGATGTTAACCGTATTTGATATTTAAGCTTATAGTAATACGTTTTATGACGTATCATATTAATGCCAATATGACATGAGTAGAATTCTTTGCATACTGAAGCCTGAAAACTATAAGATGATATGTCTTTCTTAATATCTGACATAAAGATAAGAAATATTGAAGTACAATTACAGAAAATTCGCACCAAGATTAAGTTCAATACAATTTTACAACCTCACACATTTACTAAGATATTTCCACATTTCGCCCCCCTTTCCCGGATCCTATTTCAGCCATTAACGAACTCCATAGTTTTGCATAAAACGTTTATATACTAAGTAACCAACAAACAAAATATGCAACCGCTAGGACTGTACCTGTCACGCACACGCACACACAAATATATTTTTTCGTCATCTCCTATCGATGGACATTTCCATATTTATTGGAATATTGCTTCATTTCATTTTAGGTGTATCGGTTAATATCGTGAAACGATGGGTGGCGGAATATGGCGAAAGGTCTACACCGTTTCCATAATCCCTGCGTCTCGAATTCTATTTCGCTTTCCTTCCACCTCTTGGTGCAAGTGCCTAATTGCATCCTGATTCAAGTACTTGGCAAAGCTTTTGATCAGCCGATATCCCAGCACTTGGTTAAACATGTGGAGCTGCACTACTGCTTATAGATTGAATTGGGAAGTTGGTGGCCTGCGAGTTAGGGAGATAATTGGCAAAGTTGAGGGCCGATCTCCCAACAGCTGTTGATAAAACATCAACTCAGCTGGAAACAACCCAACAACACGCAAACACGAAACCTCAAGCCTCAACTTATGAGCCACTCTCTCTCTCAATCATTCCTCGACACATATTAGGCCAGTTACTTCGAATGATTGTTTCGCAATATTTAGCAGAAACGATTTTTCCAAATAGAATAAATCTCATTTACAATAAGCCATGAAAATATCGTCAAGCGGCTTCAAAATTAAATACGAAGTAATTTTTACATCGGGCACGGAAGAAGGAGAATTCACACAAAGGATAAAATTAAAAATTTGTTATATGTACAAAAATGAATGTACAAAATTAAAAATGTAACAGAATCAATCATGTTAAAATGAAATTTCATAATTTTAGCAACAAAACTTTTCTTGAATAGGAGCAGTTAAAACTCTCCATCTGAATATTGGATCACATTAATGAATAATAAAGGTATTGTCTATGAACTAAAGTTTATATATATATATATATATATATATATATATATATATATATATATATATATATGAGGCGATCAGAATAATAGTGGCCTAACCACAAAAAGTAAGATTTGCGTAAAACCAAGTTCGTTAGGCCATTATATATTTTTCAAAGACTATCAAAACTGTTATTTAAAAAACAAACTGCTGCTGCCATCTAGTGAAAAAACTTACAAGGTGGCTTAGGCCACTAATATTTCATAGAGCACATTATTCAGCAACAAATGCTATGGTAACTCAAATAAGCAAAATTTGAAGGTTGGGCCACTATAATACTGAGAGCCTCATATACATGCATATATATATATATATATATATATATATATATATATATATATATATATATATATATATATATTGTTTCGTTTAATACAAAAATCATAAACGATGATTGTTACGGTTCTTTTGATTGCAAAATACAAAAACATTAACATTTTTCTCACTACACAGCCACTGCTAGAGCTATCTAAGAACTGTAATTCCATTGTTTTTCTTATTATTATTGTTATTGTTAAGCTATTAAAAATAAATTCGGAGGTAATTAGTCGGCTGAAAAACATCTAGATGTTAATTAAAATTTGGGAATACAAAGCACTTTTCTCTGAGTGTTTCTATTTGAAATAAAAGGAAGAAAAACGAGAAATGTGGACATGATCTCTTTTATAGCACTTAATGCGCTACATGATTTTATATCTATTATTTTGATGGCAAGATTAAATTTCAAGTCATATTTTTACAGGGCCCCTACCGTGGGGCCGAACATAGAATATATATGCGATGACGTCATCTGAGGGTGGAAAATTCGTCTGAGTTTACAGAGCCGTTCGGTGACAGGCACCTACTCACTAATTTAGCTCCATCTCAGCGGAGAAAGCTCTAAAGTTTGGCCCGGGAAAGTTATTACAGCCAGAGGAACGAGTCAAGAGGTCTGCAATTGGCAATTGATCTATAACGTCAATTAGTTAATCCAGTCATTAGTACAAGTCAATTAGCGAGTCGGAAACCTTTTTGGTAATTAATTTCAGTAATCTGGAATGTCAATTTTAACTCTAGCCACTAACTAACAGTTCCAGTCAACCGGACAGCCTGTCAATTATTGAAATATCAATTGTAGCAGTTCTATAGCATTTAATTAAAAAAAAATGAATAGGTCAGTAGTACGCCAATTTAATTATAAGTTAATGAAATTCTCTTTGTTGTAGTCAGTAACTTAATTAGTTATCTATAAATTAATTTGTTATTTCAGTTGCCACTACGAATGGATTAAATACAAAATAATTTGGACAAACTTAATTATTATAGTTTAAAATATAGAATATTTTTCTCATATTAGTTATTTTTGACGTCTAAGGTTAATTAAATGAGCTATTTATCAGTCATTCTTTTAAAACCATGACGTTAGTTATCGGATTGAATTAGGGTTAATTGAGTTTATAACTAACTAATTTGTTCAGAGTAGTTTTTAATATGAAGAAACAATTTTATTTCGACATGTTGTGTACCTTTTTTGACTATTCATAGACTATAAAAAGTCCGTCACGCAGGGGCTGCGTAAACTAAGCAGATTTCCCAGGTGAAGTTATACAACAGAGAAATCTCCATACGAAAGGTTACGGCAAAGGGCCGAACAAGCTTTTGGCGAGAAATTCAAGTCGTCCGTTATCGGCCCAAATTTAATAAAAATTCAAATATCTCAGTTAATATTTAACATAGAGAATACATGTATATAACATTATTTATAGTACATTTAATTTACAATAAGATTGATTCTATAAAACATTTTGATCCGACGTATGGTAATGGAGATATTTTGAATTTCCGAAAATCCTCCCTCTAAACCCCCCCTCCCACTGGCCTTCTTTCAGCCATTAACGAACTTGATCTGTCTTTTTGCATAAAACGTTTAAATATCGAGTTTGGTAACGATCAAACAAAAATTGCAACCGCTAGAGCGTTAACAGACAATATATATATATATATATATATATATATAATTTTGAACGGACCTCATTTTCGTCATCTCCTGGGGAGGATCGATGGACATTTGAAGAAAATCTGCTAAAAGTGAAAACAGGTTTATGTTATACAGCATGTACTCGCCAAAATCCTTATGTTTATAAAACTAATTATTTATTATTTTTGTTACAGGTAAGTTTGCTGATTCAATACACTGTGCTGTTGGTATGTTATTTTTAAATGTATTCCATTTTATGTATTTCTCTATTTTTATGATTAAACGTATATAAAAAATAAACAAAATAGTACGCTAAATTCATCTTACTTTTCAGAAATAGTGACTACTTTCTTAGTTAGATATCGCTCATAATGAAATTCTGAAACTTCAAAAATGTACTAATTTCTATGAGAAAGATTTATTTTTAATTCATTAGTGTGCCTTAAGAATACATTCATTCAAAACGTCTTGTGACCTGTATAAAACATGAGTATTGATTAAGTGTAAAATGACATATTTTGGTACATGAATTTGTATAAAATTCTACTTTTACAGCAGTACTAGGATTGATATCTGGCGAAACATTTACAGGGATATGCAAATTCATAGAATAATGTAGTGTATTATGTAGTTAAAGGTTTCGTCAGGCCTGGTGGAGTGGAAAATGAAAATTAATAATAATATATAACAACGTCAAACAACGTCACATTGGTCATTAATATTCTGAGTGACAGTCTGGCAGCTTGGATCACTGGCAAGACCAGTAACAATGCCTTGGATTGTGCAGGAATATGTTATGAGGCTGGAATAACTAGCAAGGGTAAATGGACGAGGGACAATATGCCGGGTACAAGGGTCCCAGAGTATCCCTGGATATGAAAATGCAGGCAAATTGGCAAGGAGAGTTATGCTTCATAACATAATAGCATATTGTTAATATGAGATGAGTAGGAGTGGTGCTTTACTGAAGACCAAAAACTAAAAAATGCAAATATCTCGTTTAATAATCAAGATATTGAACAAATGTACATAACAAGATTTATAGAAGGTTACATTTTCTATAAGATCACTTCTATGCAATTTTCGATCCGACTCATAATAATGGAGATATTAAGAATTTTCGAATTCCCTTGTACGATACCCGACGACCCGCGCCCTTCTACAATATCGGTCGTTAACGAACTTGATCATTATTTTTATATATAACGATTATATATCAAGTTTGGTAAGGGAAAAACAAAAAAGTCTGTCACGCAGGGACTGCGTAAAATAAGAAGATTTCCCACGTGAACTTTTACAATAGAGAAATTTCACGAGAGACGAGCAGTTAAGGAAACGGCCGAACTAGCTTTTGGCAGGAAAGTCCCTCCTCCGTTAGCCGCCCAGATTTAATGAAAAGGCAAATATCTCGGTTAATTTTCAAGCCTGAGAATAAATGTATATAACAATATTTATAGTAAATTTAATTTGCAATAAGATTGATTCTGTACAATTTTTCGATCCGACGTATAGTAACGGAGATATTTCGAATTATCAAGAATCATCCCGTCTAACCCCCCCCCTCCCACTGGTCCGATTTCAGCCGTTAACGAACTTGATCTTTCTTTTTACATAAAACGACTAAATGTTGAGTTTGGTAACGATAAAACAAAAATTGCGACTGCTAGAGCGGTAACAGACAAATATATATATATATATATATATATATATATATATATATATATATACAGTTTTGAACGGACCTCATTTTCGTCATCTACTAGGTAGGTAGGATCGATGGACATTTAAAGACAAAATTCGAAAATTGCTTTATGAGTACTACCACAATAGCTGAGTGAAGTCTTCTAAAAGGAATCCCTCGAGGACCTGGGCCTATACCACAATTCGAGGTGTTATAGCTATTATCCTGCAGATATATATTCCTAGCCTCCACAATTTCTCCTCCAAGCCACCTATAGTCTGCCTTCAACCGCATTTCCTGGTTAGCTGATGGCCTCCATCATCACCATCCCCGATACTATAGGCAGGCTCTTCTTACGTCTTCATCAGTTCAATCTTGCTTCTCACACGCCCTCTTACTGCTCATAGCATTAAATGAAATTCCACTTCTATATAGCCTGAAGACCGTTAGAAGCATCTGATCTCTGCTACCATTCTGGTTTCTATATCTGCTTCCTGACTATTGCTCTCTGTAGCCTGCTAATTGAAAGGGTTACAACGTTCTTATTCAATATTTTTGGGTACACATGAACATTGCATAGCATAAAACGAGATACATAAAAAAAAAAAAAATAAATACCCAGTTGTTGTAAGTGTAAGCTATAGAAGACAAAGCGCCATAAAATTCGCCCTGAGCGAAGGTGGGGTCCGAGTGCTCTGGGAATAATCCACTATTGCCTAGAGCATGGAGACCATTACTGGGCCAGAACACGGGGAAGACGATAAATGGGGCCCATACATGTTTAATGCAGCAATGGTCAGGCATTTCCATTAAAAATGGACAATGATCTCGCAGTAACAGCATACTAGGGCTTAACTCCCTCCCTCGTGTAATTATCCTCTTCTTTACGTCCAAGAAGTTTTTCTACACGAACAGAAGTTTTAGTAGTCCCTTCTGAAACGTTCACAGTAGCTGAGGAACAAACGTTTGTCCGGCAGAGAACTTTCCCAGCAATCAGGAGGAAAACGTGACACACTGAAGTTCGTCTTTCTCCATCTCACTCAATCGTAAATTAAACTTCTCTTCTTTGTACTCCTTCGCTGCAGGACATCCTTCACACATGGACTACGTAAACTAAGCAGAGTTCCCCTGGGCTGGTATGACAGACACACTACCGATCACATCTCACAATGTATTTTCTATTTATGACTAAACATCCGATTATTAAAAGTGAGGGATTATTGAAAGCTGAAAGAAACGTTAGAAAATCTCTACTGAGCAAGCTATGAGTACTACCCAACATCATCAATTCATCATGTTTTACTTGGCTGTTATCCTGAGTTGCAAAAAGTGGACGTTAATAAAAAATCATAATTATACTTAATTTTTCACAGTATTTTAATGTCGAAAAATTTCGTTGTTTTTTTTTTATTATTATTTCAACAGAATTATCAGTTTTTCCTCAACCCATTTTGACTAGTTTCTACCTGACGTCCGTACGTATCTGAGGTAGGCTTTAGAATATAGAAATTCATATTTTGTATTGCTGTCACGCCTAGTCCATCCCTATTTATCGAAATCGATAAAGGGGGAGTGGGGTTTGTAAGGGGGGGGAGACGTAATTGAATCATTTCAAATTTCTCTGTACTTACTTGAGATTATGACAAGATGTGTATTATTATTATTTATCTATTGTAAACCTTCGCGTGGGGAAGCCTGCTTAGTTTACGCAGCCCCTGCGTGACCGACTTTTTTGAATTACGATCTAAGTACCTTTTGACTACGATCTACCTGGGATTCCCAATGTGGTCGATATGGTTCCCCTGGGGATGATTTGGTTTCACAGGAATCGACAAACATGAAAGCTGATTTTGGCGTTCGAAGCAATCTAAAGATCGACAATTAATTAACTTAAATTCTTATTTGAAACATTCGAGATGCTATGTGAGTTCTACCAGATTTAGGTAGATTGATTAAAAATCACGAGGTCATCCTTCATATACCTGCCCTAAGATGTTCGATGGCTTTGGAAAAGGGTTTTCTAGAAACCCCTCTCCATAACTTTGATAAGCCTTTCAGTTACCTCATTTACAACTTCTTCGTTGGATTTATTTTTAGTGAAACTTGTTTTGATGATTTTGTGCCGAATCCATATTCTCATTGCTTCCAAGTTATTATATTCATTGTGTATAATAAAAATACCAATTAATTATATTTTGGATATTTATCGATCAAATTTATTGGAATTCATCTGATATCACTTTCAAATGAAATGCAACCAAAACTTATGCTTATGTATGTAATTATATATGGGAACAAGGAAGTCACTTGGTACCCACATCTATACTTTACTACTATACTTTTCTTAATATAAGAAAACTATGTAAACTGGACTTGCAATTTACGCTCGACTCGATATGTTCAGTGGCTATGACATGCTCGTGTCAAATCTGATTAGTTTTAAGCCCCTGAGTGTCTGGCTATTTTTTCCTTGGAATTGCTACTTGAAGGGCGAGATTATCAATAGAGCTGATAATGGGTGTTGTTATCTTAAGCCACTGATAAACTCATATTTATATTATGGCAGCAAGTCCAGCTCTAACAGAAGATAAGGCCCTTGGAGAGGGATTATCGCCGACCTTGCTAGCTTTATCTCAAGGATAATTCATTTCCAATGCGACTCCCAAAAGAGGTCGTTCTGCTGCCAGGCTGCAGGGTGCCGATAGAAAAAAAGGGGGTTTTAAAATAGTTGGCCATTCCCTTGTGTTGGATATCCACACAGATGACATTATCACACATAATATTTTAGCAAATGTTTTCTTAAGGGAAGTGAGTTATTGAGGTCGTATTCATAAAAACATTTCTGATCAATTTTACAAACACACACTCGCTTTTTACCGCTCTTGCCTAATTGCTATTGTATCAATACTAAATATTTAAACTTTTTGTGGAAACATCAATACAATACAATGCACCTCGAATCACACGCAAGCCAAGATATGCCTTACCAGATCATGACGCAAATACAACAAAAAGCAACCCAATACGGATAACAGCCGTAAAACAGCGCTACTGTCTAACGGACAACCAAATCAGTAACACCTTTGACAGACAATGAAGTCGGTGAGCTCGTAACTAGAGCAAAATGCCAGCTGTAGACCATCATCAGCCCGTGAGGACCGTCTCCATTAACAGCTAGGACTACAGTATCATATGTAAACGCTTTTCGTAAAACTAAATATTAAGTTCGTTAATGGTTAAAATAGGATAAGAGGAGAGGGGGTGGGGGAGTTAGAAGGGGAGTTTTGAAAATTCTAATTATCTCCGTTATTATGCGAGGGGTTGACATTATTATACATAAAAATTCTTGTTGTAAATTTTTATTTCTATAAATGCTGTCGAACGAATTATTTCAGCACCTCAAACATTAATGGAGATATATGAATTTCGAATTTGTTCAGCATCTCAAACATTAATGGAGATATATGAATTTCGAATTTGTTCAGCATCTCAAACATTAATGGAGATATATGAATTTCGAATTTGTTCAGCATCTCAAACATTAATGGAGATATATGAATTTCGAATTTGTTCAGCATCTCAAACATTAATGGAGATATATGAATTTCGAATTTGTTCAGCATCTCAAACATTAATGGAGATATATGAATTTCGAATTTGTTCAGCATCTCAAACATTAATGGAGATATATGAATTTCGAATTTGTTCAGCATCTCAAACATTAATGGAGATATATGAATTTCGAATTTGTTCAGCATCTCAAACATTAATGGAGATATATGAATTTCGAATTTGTTCAGCATCTCAAACATTAATGGAGATATATGAATTTCGAATTTGTTCAGCATCTCAAACATTAATGGAGATATATGAATTTCGAATTTGTTCAGCATCTCAAACATTAATGGAGATATATGAATTTCGAATTTGTTCAGCATCTCAAACATTAATGGAGATATATGAATTTCGAATTTGTTCAGCATCTCAAACATTAATGGAGATATATGAATTTCGAATTTGTTCAGCATCTCAAACATTAATGGAGATATATGAATTTCGAATTTGTTCAGCATCTCAAACATTAATGGAGATATATGAATTTCGAATTTGTTCAGCATCTCAAACATTAATGGAGATATATGAATTTCGAATTTGTTCAGCATCTCAAACATTAATGGAGATATATGAATTTCGAATTTGTTCAGCATCTCAAACATTAATGGAGATATATGAATTTCGAATTTGTTCAGCATCTCAAACATTAATGGAGATATATGAATTTCGAATTTGTTCAGCATCTCAAACATTAATGGAGATATATGAATTTCGAATTTGTTCAGCATCTCAAACATTAATGGAGATATATGAATTTTTTAGTATCCAATTCAAATTAACCCCCCCCCCCTTTCTGCTCATCTCACTTTACCGATTAGCTGATTTAGCATGAACATTTCTATCATATGCTTAAATATAAAAAAAATGTTTCCGTGGTTTTTGTACTACATGATTTTTTTGTTAATACCATCTTCGATATTTAATTGTTTCTTCATAAATGGGACTTTGGGATGGGTGGGGTGGCTAATATCACAGAAATCCGAAAATTCATAATATTGCAGTTATGTGAATGGTATCGAAAAGATCGTCATGCAAATTTACTGTAAAACAAAATTTCTAAACTGATGAAATTCCAAATATCTCATTTATTATGAATCAGACAGGAAAATTGTATATATTCAATCTTATTGCAAATCTAATTTTCTATGAATATTCATCTATGCATTTCTTCTGTATCTCGAACAGAACCAAAGCTATTTCCACATATGCACATAAGATTTTCAATTTGATTATCTCAGTGTTTAAACACCTCATCTCGTGCAAGTATTTATATTCCTGTTTACATTAGTTTCTTATTGTTGGAGAATTATAGAATAAGTGGTGAGCTGAGATCATTAGCGTGTATGTCATATGCCCGCCCGTAGGAGGTCTTCATAGTTTTCACAGCTCCTGCGAGACAGACTATATTTTCAAAAGAATTATTCAACCATTTCAAATAAATATTTCTTCACTTTATTAGAACTTGATTCGGAAATGCAATACATTCTCAGTATAAATATTGACATTAATCTTGCGGTGACTTTTCATGAATGAGCCCGCCCTTTGATCTGCTAATGATGTCATAGAGTTCCCAACTGAGCAGTGAAGTTCTTGAATGAAATGCTGATATGATATCACCATCAATCAGAGTCCTTCCAGGGGCTCAAGAATTGCTAAGGGCAAGATGAATGGTCGGGTCGCCCAGGCAGCCATATTTTATTCTCTGTCCATATTTCAACTCGCTATACATATTCCGATTGAAGTATTTGGCCAATTTATGTCCTATCTCTACCTACATATCTTTTTATTCTTGAATCACTATATCTCCCTTTCTTATTCATTTCATTCCTTATAATATTCCTTCACAAGGTTATTTCAAATACATATAAAAACACAAAAACAAAAATGCTTATGCACAACCTAAAGAGAAATCGGCTATTGAGGTTGTACTAATCGTAACTCGATTAACAAAAAAAACCTCAAATGCCCGCCCATGATAAGTAGGACAAGAAGGAAATGAGGCCAGTCCCAAATTATATATACGCTTGTGTGTTGCCGCTCTGACAGTCGAAATTTTAGCAGATTTTCCTTAAGGCAAATCAGCTATTGAGGTCGTACTCATGACGCGATTTTCGATAAATGTCCATCGATTCATGAGGTGACGATAATGAGGTCCGTTCAAAATTATATATATATATATATATATATATATATATATATATATATGTCTGTTAACGCTCTATCGGTCGTAATGTTTCTTTGATCGTTACCAAACTCGATATATACTCGTTTTATGCCAAAAGAAAGATCAAGTTCGTTAATGGCTGAAATCGGGGGGTTAAGAGGGAAATTTTCAAAAATTCGAAATATCTCCGTTACTATACGTCGGATCGAAGAATAGTATAGAACCAATCATATTGCAAATTAAATTTGCTATAAATACTGTTATATAAACTTATTCTCTATATTAAATATTAACCGAGATATTTGCATTTTTATTAAGTTTGTCCAGGTAACTGGCGAGATGAGATCGGTTGAAGTCGGATCTATTCGTGAGGTGAGTATCCCCCGAAAGCTAGTTCGGCCGTTTCCGTAACTTTTAGGCTCTCGCGAAATTGGTTATGAGACTCGTTACTACTTCTGTTACTCGTATGAAGATTTCTCTATTGTAAAACTTCACGTGAGAAATGTTTTTTTTTATTAATTTTTTTTTTTATCAATATCATATTTTACTTGTAACAGTCTAATTCAACGCTATATGTGCGTTAATGACTAAACATGGACCCGGGATGTAGGTCTTTAGCTTTAAATGAAACATTTTACTATCGTTTGTTTGGTAACTATCAAAACAAACATTATATATATATATATATATATATATATATATATTATATATATATATATATATACACGTATATTATATATATATTATATATATATATTATATATATAGAGAGAGAGAATGAATTTGGTCTGCCCACCTTATTTTCGACATCTACTAGGTAGGATCGATGGATACTTGATGAAAATCCTTGAAAATCTCATCATGAGCACGACCTCATTAGCTGAATTTTCAAACCTGTTTAAAAATTCTAACAGCGTCCATAGATGATATTCTCCCCTAAGCAGAAACATTCAGTTCAGATTTCACTTTCCTCTAAATAAAAGAAATAATTAATGCAGACGTTTTCCCCTAACACGAAATGCCTCTTGAAATGTGAGTAATTAATAGGGAACAATGAGTAAGATCCCATTCATAAAGCAGTGTGTGTAGACATGAATGAAGGGGTGGGCGCCCTCTGGGTTAAGTTCCATTGAATTTGGCAGAGTGGCTGCCCAATTATTTCAGGGCAACTCCTTTTTCGACGGCCGCCTGGTTCACAGTCTTTTTCAACAGAATGTATTCAGAATACCAACTCCGTCCTGTTACAGATTTCCTTTATATCCTGCTTTATATGCTGATAGGCCGGGATTCCTTTATATCCTCCTTTATATGCTGGAGGAATGGGATTGCTTTATATCCTGGTGCAGTGTAAGTGCATAGAACGGAGCTGCGCCCTCTTTATTGATGACTACTGCTGCTCAGGTTGCCCATGTCAGCTAAACCATCAACTTAATCTCACATGGTAAACTTAGAGTATCGAGTTCGATTCCCGCCTTGGGCAAAAATATGTTTAGTGACAAACTCATTAAATCCTTAGTCCCACTCTGACTAGAAAAAAAGTGTGTTATCCTGTAGATAACACTTCTCAATTAGCCATAGTAACAAACAGTGGACGTTAATAAATAATATTTAATGACTATTTCGCATTAGTTTTATAGTGTTCTGAAAGCACACACTGTTATAACATAGAATAAAACCTTCATTATTTATTTATTTTCACGATTTTTTTTTTTTTTTAGGAAAAAGCTAATACAAGAAAGTCCAAGACATAGATATCTTTTCATTCTGAAATCTGATCGCGCGAAGAATAAAATTTCCTGTTTCAGTATATGTATTGAACATGGCTTCCTTACTTCATTATTATCAAATATGGCGAGCAATCTATATTCAGACAAAACTAAGACACGTTTATTCAAAGTCATCTCCCAGAATTTATTAGACTGCATGGGCAGCCGAAATATATATTATAAAAATTTAATTGGGACCATTTCTCAAATGAATGTTGAGCCTTCAGGGTTGTCAACACTGCTTAACATTCATGCTTGAAATTTGTAAATGTCTATTAAAAGAAGTACGTGGGGTGCGTAAACTAAGCAGATTTCCCTCTTGCTGCTATGACAATATATTGACCTCATCTCGCCCCATTTCTATTTATGAATAAAAATACGATGGGAAGAAGTGGAGGAGTATTGAAGGCTGAAAACCAGAAAGTACGATTATCTCATTTAATATTCCAGCTACGAGAAACAGTATAGAACATGAATATTAGAGAATGTTCTTTGTTAGTTTGGTACTATAATATTTTCCGACCCCACTAGTAACTGAGATGTTTTTAATTTTGTAATTACCTCATAACCCGATAAACTCCCCTCTCTTTCAGCCATTTACAAATGATATCCAGTATGGTATTGATCAAATTGTCTACTATGCAATATATAGCTGTAATACTTGAGGTTACACATATAATATTTGCAGGTATAATATCTCTTAACGATTTATTCAATACAACACTCGGTATTTAAGCTTAGAATATGAGAAGTCATGAGGTTTTAACTTGTTTTATGCGTAAGATGAGTAGTATTGAATACTTAATGAATGTTGATGAAAAGAAATAGCATACAAATAAACCCCTTAATGTCCAATATAGAAAAAAAATAAAAAAGCATTTATAGAAAATTAAATTTTCCACGAAAATGTTTCTATAACAGTTTTTAATAGGACTAATAAAATCAGGGATATTTTGAATTTTCCGTTTTCTGATCTTCTTACCTCCGAACCTCCTCCCCCACCCTATAACGAACTCGTGCATACGTTTTGTATTGAACTCTTAAATATTGAGTATGGAAGTGTTCAACAAAAATCAAATATATATATATATATATATATATATATATATATATATATATATATTTCCTAGGAAAGATCATTTTCGTTATTTCTTAGGTATGATCCAGGAGCGTTTGAAAACATTTTTCGAAAATTGCTTATACAGTACAACCTCAATAACTGATTTTCCTCTAGAGGAGTCTGTTAAAAAATCAAATTGCTGAAATAACACTCATCAGAATATAGAAATAGGTTTGGGGGGGGGGGTAGAAAGAGGATGATGTATATTTATGGGACGAAATGGTTTAGTGGAGTAGCCTTGAGGGAAATCACACCCTTCACTGAGAGAAATGGCTCCGAAATGCTCTAAAGCAACTCCTGAATCCTCTATCATTTATTAAGAATCCCAATTGGGCAGAGTAACGCCCCACTTCACATATCTAGTGAAAATTTAAGAAATATATACCTATCTTGTCTGAAATGTTTATGAATAAAACAAGTTTAATTTCAAGTTCAATAGGAAATATTTTCATAAGGAAATAATCGGATATGTATGTTGCATGTTAAAACAATGTATTGAGCATTAACAACAAAATGTCAGATTAATTGATTTAGGAGAATACATTCCACTATTTTTATTTCATTTTGAAGGAAGTAAAGGATTGCCCGGTTTCCATATTTCACATTAGAGGTGCACAACTAGACATTACAAGAATCCAAAATATGAAATTTCAACTTTCTAACGCTAGTTGTTTTTCAGATGTATCTAATAGTATGGATGCAAATACGAATGTTGAGACGTCACGCCGATTCAAGCCAAAATGGGTTCAGGGTAGTTCATAACGGAGAATACCCCTGAAATCTGAAAACCAAAAATTTTCGTTGTTAAAATACTTTCTTTAATCGTCAAAGGAAGGAAAATGGGTTGAAATTTAACGTAAATGAGGCATAATAAAAGTTTGAGCGTACTTAATTTTTAGGAACTCTTGTGTAACATATGTGAACATTCGAAGATAATTTTCGTCATAATAGCGCCACGAGTTTTGAGTCCCTGGAGCTCCAATTCCTTGAAATCTTGAGCATAGTTGTTGCTTTGACTCGAGGCAAAGGATTGTTTGCTAATTTATGGGTAATTAATCATTAAACAACAGGTGGCTCGATAGTCTTGCCTACGCCAATATTGACAGTTGTCTTTGAACGTTGAACACAAACAAAGTTAGCTCAGAGTCTGTGTTTGTCTTAATATAGCAATGTGTTAACTTTCGAAACAGGTAAATTATTAGTAATGAATTACGGTGCACTACTTTCCACACATGTTGGTAATTTAAAATAATAAGTGAAAAATCATTCTAGATTTTTAATATTAATCAGTTAATATTAAAGATGATACATTGAGACAGACGCTTGAATGAAATTTGAAAGGTTTAAATACTCAAAATGGACTGAACATATGCACCACGCTTTAAGGTTCTACCAACCATAAACAAAACTCACTCTAAGAAAAACAAGTTCATATTTTCCTCTAAATATTTAGTTACATGTTTTGAACACCATTTCTCAAAAATATTCACCGACATGTCTAAAGCTAGAATAGCAATTTAAGACTAAATTTTTCAAAATTCAAATACATTTTTCAAGATTCTACTCGATTGATTACTATAATGCCGTCTCGTCGATTGTGTTTACAAACATTTGGTTTATAACGTTCTAGCTCCTACAATTTCGGATGAATAGTTTCCAAACTCAAGATTCGATCAATAATTACAGAAATGGGATTTGGAACTATTCGATCCAATGAAGCATCAAAATATTTAATTGAAAATATTTTTATTTCTACAAGTGAAATTGAAAAAAAAAAAAAAAAAAAAACCCTCACACAGCATATAAGTAATTAGTGGTTTTTCGTAGCTGTCTAGAATTTAGGAAATATTTTACTTTTAAATCATAGTCTTTGAACTGACGTCTGTGATCCAAGACCTAACCGAAACAAGATATGTCAGTTCAGGGATTATTGCCTGTTTAAGATAGAATGTTCAACATAGCCCGATTATGATGTAAATATCTCCTAATAAACTTATAAGCCTACAGTCGTGGGCTTGATTCCCATTTAGGTAGAAGGAAATTATTTAGTGACGAACTCACTGCATAAACTTCTTCCTCTCTAGAGAAAATGTCGAAGAAATACGAGGACGTTAACAAATAATAATATATAATTACATTGAATCGAGTATAGTATTAACATTTCTAAATTAATAATTCGGAGGAGTTTTTGTGTAATTTCTAGTGCGTGCAATCATTGTCTGATCCCTGTAGTTATGTTGGTTTTTTTTTTGCATGAATGAAATTGAGGTATAAATGGTGACATGATAATCGAAAAATTTCTTTTAATGTCATTGGGATTTTTACCAAAACATTATCGACAATAATGTATATTAATTGCAGAATACATATATGTATGCATACACACCGATACACGTGAAAAAAAATATTGTTTGATTATTGGTAATTTAAATACAATTTTATGTTATGTGTACTTTTATTTGAATTACCAGAACTTCTAGAGTTAGAAATTAACAGTGGAAGTCTAATTTTCTTTTTAAAATCCCGCCCTAATTGTTGTAGGCATTCTGTCTGCTAGAAAACATTGTCTAATGGGTCTCAGCACTTCAAAGCCATTATTTTCCATGAATAATTCATACCGTCGAGCCCATAGAGATTATTCTGAATATTTTTGAATAAATATTGTACCCCTCCCCATCCCTGGTTTTATACCTGTTTACATTTTCAGCTTTTAATGGTCATCGAGCTGAAAAGTGCAATTAATTAGGCTGCAATTTACGGAACACAACAATACTTGCTCATGTTTATTCATCACCTGTAGAATTTCTCTGCTTTATATTTCGGAGAATACCCGGCTTCAAACTGATTGGAAAGTTAGGTAGGAACAAAAAATACATTGTGATTTTTTATGTTTGTGATAAGTGACATTTGGAAATGTCCTCGGATGCGCAGTCAATATAGATTTGCCAAGCAAGGAGTAATAAACACTACTAATCTGGGTATAGGTTACGCATATACTTGCAGAGAATGTTGATTGAAGGGAAAATGGTGTGAGATTTATAGACTAAAACACGTGAAATATCTTTCCCTGATTTATGTTTCCTCTATACATGTTTCGCGTCTCATTAATGCGTCTTCAGGATTAATTCGCTAGTTTTAAAAAGCTTCATGGTGCAGGTGCGAAGGTCCATTCTTGATGAATCGTGTAGAGGAAAAATTAATGGGTGAATCATATTTGACGTATTTTCATCTTTCAGATCCCGCCATTTCTATTTCAAGGAACACTGGATTGAGGAAACATTTCGAATATAACATTGATTGTAATATCGATAACATACTACCATATAATTTTTGATACCTTTGATAGTAAGATAACATAAAAATAAAGCATTTTTCTAAGTAAGTTGTACTTTCCATAATAGTTAATATTTTAATATCTTTTCAAGTACGTTTTTATTATACTTTTATATTTTACATCTGAGGCTCCGGTTAGCCTTGTAAATTTAGCGGTGGCTTTAATCTCATAAGGAAAACCTTTAGTGCCGAGTTGGATTCCCGACTGTGCAATAGGATTTTATTTATTGACGAACTCATTAAATAAATTCTTAGTCCCACACTTGCTCGAAATGAAAGCTGTAGATAACCCGTCCCAATTAGACATAGTAACAAAAAGTAGACGTTAATAAGTAATAATAATACTATAATATAGTCGTGTAGGCTTTATATCCTTGGACGGCCTTAATTCCAGGCTACATACTTCTTATATAGCCGTTACAATGGAAGAGATGATCCGGCCAGAGATACCTATTTACTGACTTTTTCTATTGGTACTTACATGAATGGCAGCCTCCGAATTGAATTTGTTGAGAAAGTCCTACAAGTCGATCGGAGAGACCTGAAATATCGTCGGTACCTTGAGCTAATAGATGGACCTCAAGTTGCTGTGACGGCAACAGGAATTGCCCTTCAAGTCCTGCCAAACTTTCCACCGCCAGATTACGTCTGATTTGTGGCGCTTCTGATAACAAAGGCTTCTTTACTTTTTACGGGATTGCTCACAATATCAGCAACGGAATCAAATTAACTTGTAACTTTTCCTTTTCCGTTCTTTATATTTACTTTTTTTCATTTTATTAGCAGAATACTTTTTCAAAACCATTTATGACATTATGAGTGTTGTGAGAGAAATTGTAAAGAAATTTAGCGGACAATCCAAAGAAATATGACTTCTTCCGTCATGCATTTGAAGATATTTTAGAAGAGCCAATAGTTGATGATCTACAAAGACAGTTACAAATTCACCTTCCCATATGGCTTATTCGCCATATTTTCTTCTCAAAACACATTAATTGTTTTTAAAAAACAGCTATTGATATCGTTAAGAAACCACATATATATATAATATTAAAGTAACGTTTTTTTTAATTCAGTTGTATTTTCAGTAATAGTTTATATTTAAATATTTTCTTTTCAAGTATTTTTTTTAATATTTTACATATGAGGCTCATGTTAGCCATGTGAGTTAATGCGTTGGTCTTAGCCACTCATGGTGAACCTAGAGTGCGACTTCTATTCCCGCCTTCGTAAATAGCAATTTGTTTAGTAACGAACTCATTAAAAAAAGTCCTTATTCCCACCCGGGCTAGGAAAATGTGATAAGCTCTAGATAATCCGTCCCAATTAGTTGTAGTAGAAAAAACGGACTTTAATAAAGAATAATAATTAAAATATGTTTATTCATAATATATAACAAATTTATCGCAAAAATGTGATCATGCATGGGATGTGCTGAAAAATTAATTCTCTCCACTTCGAGTTCCTGTGTACAGGAAATTACCTGTGTCAAATGATAATGAGGATTTAATGAGTAATTTCAGTGACAATCAGTCCATTCGTTCTGATCATGATACAGATTCAGAAATACAGCTGAATGATGATGATTTGTGCAGAAAGTCTGACGAGAAACATTCAACAATATACTATAAATGTAATAACAAAGGGTGCAAGAATCACTCTGAATCTAAATGTCTGCTGGTACTGTGAAGATAAAATTAAATGTTATTTTTTAGTGTAGCAGAGAGTCACTCACAGTTTCTTTATTATTTAAGATATTGAATTACTTTCTGTTTCGGAATGAGCAGAACACGCTTAAATATGATAAGAAGAAGGATTGGCCTCTTAAAAGTAATTTTTACATATTGTTTTTTATACTATTTAAAGACTTGAATGTTTTTTGCACTTTTTTTTTTCTAATTCAAATATGTTTTTTTGGAAAGTGTAAAAACAAGTTATTTTTATTCTATTTGTATTTTAAAATGTGTCACGTTTGTTATGTATTCCATTAAAAAAAATTATTTAAACTTTTTTTGTGGGGGTCATAAGAGACACATGTAACTCATGTAACATGGGGTGTACTCATGTAACTTTAAAAATGGTAGTAGTTGAAGGTTAAGAAAAATTTTAAATTTTCTATGAATAGCCAATTTTGTTGGGTTAATTTATTCCACATAGATGACTGATTTCTTCAATTATTCATTGCAGACATATTTTTTAAAGGTCACAATGGGATATCCAGGATTTTTCGGGGAGTTAAATACTGCACAAAGTAGAAATTAAACATAGCTCTAGCAATGTGGCCTATCATTATCGTTATGCAAAAATAAATACACAAAATGTTTCTTTGTAACTTAAATCTTGTGAAATCGCGCATTTTGTTCCAATATTCAATGTATTTTATTTCTGTCATTAATAAACAGGAATTACTTCCTGAAGTTAATTAAGTAAATCGATAACATTTAGGTATTGATTTGAGAAATACTATTCAACCACGGATGCTGGTGGTGAGAATGAATATTTCAACTGCATACAAATTGCAATGGTTCCTAACTTACATGAAATATATTTATGTCCATTAACTATTACAAAGCATAATAGGATACGTCAAAAATTCTTTTTTCTATAAAAAGTTGGCTAATAATAAGTCAATAAACTACATGTTTTATTAATAAACAGTATATATATATATATATATATATATATATATATATATATATATATATATATATAATACATTCGTTTTAAAATAAGCTCGTATTCCTTGTATACATTTTATAAAACCTATCAATTAGATAATTTCAATTAATAAATAAATTTCGTTAAACATTTTAATAACAATAAATATAAAACACGAATTTTTAATATAATGACTTGTTTTGTCATTATTCTTAGATAAATTAAAGGATGATATGCTTTATAAATGATAAGAAGTTTGTCTCAACTTTAAAGAGACAACCAACGTGATCCTCAACTATTTATTAACCAATGTTTATGACAAATATTGTTTGCTGTTTTGTTGGTTTTAGTTATTGAACATTTATTGTAGTATTCACCCTGTGAATAAAAAGCCCCTTCAGAAGTTGTTTAATTTATTTTTAAAGAATGAATATTTTTATAGATTTAATATATTCGGACAGTGTGTCAACGACCTTCAATGTGATTATTTGTAATTCTACTTCCGTTTAACGGATATTTCGTGTATATATATATATATATATATATATATATATATATATATATATATGCATATAGATATATTTACATATATTAAAAGGACGAAATACTTTTAACTCATATTAAAACAATGAAGTATTATTTCTTTAGTTGTCACATTTGTCATTCTCGAATGAGCAGCGCCTTGTTCAATGCTTTGAAAGTTTTAAAATATCTGAAATATAATGTGTTTTTGTATAAAACCTTCAGGATGGACGAAAATATCAGTCCACGTCAAGAAAGATTAAAATAGATTGCCGCATAGTTCAAAGGAGCTTAAAAGAAGCCAGTGGTAGATCCCCTAATCGTCTGAAATTATTAAAAAAGGCCGCCACGCATAAGCTACGTTAGCTAAGCAGATTTCCTATGTGCGGGTATAATACACTTGTGATCTTGTCACAGCACATATTCTCTATTTATGTGTAAATAACCGATGAGTAGAAGGAGGGAACTAATTCATAGAACATCCTAACCAATCTTGTTAGACTATTATCAATAATTGGTTCTAGAATATACAATCTAACTCATAACAACAAATATATTTTGAATTTTCGAATCCCCCCCCCCCCGGTAAACCCTCACTATTCCAGGTCCGATTTCCACTAATTACAATTGTGAAGTATAGTGTTGACTGAAACGGTTAAATATCGAGTATGCTATAGATCAAATAAACATTTTTAATTAATGAACTCAAAATCTGAATTCATGACGTTATCTCATATCGTAGTAGCTTGTATCCTACAAAGTAAACGTTCAATGAATACAAAATCTATTATTTAATCTTCAAATGATGAAGTATATGATATAACAGCTTATAGTTCACATGAAATGAATAGGATTGGGGATTTACGGATGAACGAAAACTATAATATGGAGATATCTAGGTTAATATTCTATATAGAGAACTATGTACATAACAACATTTATAAAACATAACATTTTCAATAAGACTGATTCTATGCAATTTTTCGATGCGATGCATAATATTCGAGATATTTTTTAAATTCTCCCTCTAAACCATATTTTACGTTAAACGTTTAAATATCGAGTTCGGTAAGGATTAAACAAAAATGTTGACCGCTAGACATGAACAGACAAGTATATATCCATATATACATACTGTTGTCATGCCTATCGGTGACGGCGGTCTTGAGTATTATGTATGACCACAGTAACATTTAAACTGAGGCTACTAACCTTTTTTATGTACAATGTTTATATACAATTATGAACGGACCTCATTTCTTGGGAAGGATCAATTTGATAACATTTGAGCAAATGTTTTGATTACAACCTCGTTACCTGATTTATCCCTTAAGGGAAAAAACAGACTAAAAGCACTTCACGCTCACAGATACTAACATATATATTCAAAATTATGACTCTAATATAGAAGAATTTCGTTTAAAATTGCATTCTTTAGCTATTTTTCTTGGCATAAGAGACATTATTTTAACAGGTCTCTTAAGGGAAAACAGCTATTATGATTGTCTTACGACGCGATTTTCGAAATATTTCCACAAATGTCATTCGATCCTACCCAGGAGATGACAAAAAAGTTGAAAGCTATATATATATATATATATATCTGTTTGTTAACGCTCTAGCTGTCACACTTTCTCTTTGGTCGTTACAAAAATCGACATTTAATCGGTTTATAAAAAAATAAAGATCAAATTCGTTAATGGACGAAATCGAAACAGTTGGACGGGGAAATTTGAACATCTCCGTTATTATAAGTCTGATCGAAAAACTGAACATAACCAAGCTAATTTCAAATCCAATTAACTTTATGTTGTTTTACTTTCATTTTCTTCATGATGAATGTTGACAGAGATAATTCTATCTTTAGTTTTCAGCCTTTAGAAAACCCCACTCCTACTAATATTAACAATAAGCCGTTATATCATGAACCAAGATATTCATAATTTAAATTCCAAATATTGTTTCCATGTGACCTTTATTATACGAGATACAAAGAAATTCGATGTGCTATGGCGTCATGAGTTATGATTTTACGTTCTTGTCTCGAAATGTTTTTTTTATCTATACCATGCTCGATATTTAAACGTTTCAGTTAACAATAAAGATCATATTTGTTAATGGTTGAAATCGGTGAAGGAATCGTGGAGATTTAGGGGGATTTGAATCGTCAAATTATATTCCGTTGTTGTGTATTGCAAAATACTATAGAACCAATTTTGTTGAACTATTGTTAGTCTACAAATTTTATTATACGCATTTTTTGGTAACTGAAATATTAAGCTAAGTATTAGTGCCTTGTTGTTTTCAGCAACAGCCTCCCCCCCCCTACGGATTTTTCCATAGAAATAGAGAGTATGCAGAGAGATGAATTCACAAGTATGTCATATCAACACGCGGAAATTCTTTTTCTTTACTCAGCCCCTGCGGGACGGACTTTTTTTAAATTAGAATTTGTTAATTATATTATTTACAGTAAGTTTTTATTATTCGGGAAATGTGCTAAACTGAACACGCTTTCCCCTGATATAAATGTGCATGGAAAATAGCCGGATGGTGCCAGTGGGAATCTTTCTGGAGTATATTTTCTGGTTTTCCGGACATGAAACTGCATGAAAATATGAAACTACTTCACTAAATCCTGGAGGGGGTGGCTTACCCCCGGTCGAACCCCACCCCCCTGGAGTGTTTTTATTGCGGGGGTGTATGTGGGGGGATTTAGAGCCCTGTGAAATAGGTGTTTCTCGAAGAGATTTAACCAGGCAACGGATAAAGCCTAGCTTGGGATTATGCTTGAATTATGGAAGCCTAGCAAAGTCCCTTAGTCAATATTCCCACGCCATATTGCTTGCTTAATAAGTCCTCACTTACCTCAGTGCAGTATCACAGCTATTCCCCACTGCATTTTAGCAGTTTTGTCCTGTAATTAGCATCTGCAACAATCCCATTTTAATAGAGTTTCCTAAAGGGGAGGGCGTATATTCTGGATTTTCTAGTCATTAAGCGAATATCAAAGAAGTTCATCAAATGTCTTTCAATACTACCTAAGTAATAACGAAAATGAGGGCCATGCAAAATAAAGTATATATAAATATAAATTATATCATATTAACATATATTTTTCATAAGTCAAAACAAATTCTGGGAATTTTGGAACTAAATTTGTAGATAGAGCTGCAAAGTCTACTTCAAAATATTACCTATTACCAGAATTTCAAGCTAATTTCTCCCAAACCCATTTTAAATATATGTTAGCACTCCATCTAATCGAAAAGTGGAACCAACAGTGGTCTGTAACTACTAAAGGATGAATTTTAAAACTTTTCATTTCATTCAATATTAACACATATGTTAGCAGGAAATACATACAGACAGACTTCAACATGACACAATTAGTGACAGGTCGTGTTTCACTAAACTCTTACTACTACCAATTCAACCTAAAAGACAACAATACTTGCCATTGTACCATACAAAACTCCACAAACATGCCAATACTTAATATACGATTGCAAACTACTGACTAGAACTAAAACTAAACCAAAAACTAAAAAAGTTCCGTCACGCAGGGGCTGCGTAAAAAAAGGAGATTTCCCACGTGAAGTTTTACAGTAGGGAATTTCACTAGAGCCGAACAGGCTGAACTAACTTTTGGCGAAAACTCATGACTAGAACCACACACTTAATAAAAATGCAAATATCTCATTTAATATTCAAGATAGAGAATATTATTATTATTATTTATTAACGTCCACTTTTTGCAACTCAGGCTAACTGGGACGGGTTATCTACAGGTTACCACCCTTTACTAGCCATGGTGGGACTTAGGATTTTATTTAATGAATTTCGAGAATAAAAGCATATAACAATATTTATAATAAATTTAACTTGCAATAACATTGAATCTATACATTTTTTTTTCGATCCGACGGTATAGTAACGGAGGTATTTTGAATTTTCGAAAATCCTCCCCTCTAAACCCCCCTCACACTGCTCCGATTTCAGCTATTAACAAATTTTATTTTTATTTTTGCATAAAACTATTAAACATCTAGTTTGGTAACGATCATGCATAAATTGCGACTGCGCGTTAACAGACATATATATATATATATATATATATATATATATATACACACATTTTCGTCGTCTCCTGGGTAGGATTAGAAAGGCATCCTGGGCATTTGAAGAAAAGTTTTTTAAAATCGCGTCATGAGTACGACCTCAATAGCTGTTTTCCCTTTTCTTGAAGAAGATAAGTTATCTCAAATATAATAATTCTCTTAAAATATTACCAAAACATGCTTTTGATACAATTAATAGGCTGAATAAAGGATAACTATCAAGGGGAAGACTTTGAGGACCCTGTTAACATATCATGCTTGATAACCCAGCAAAAATAACACAATTAAAACTGACCAAACAACCCAAAAAATATAAAATATTATTGTCTGCAGTAAAACCAAAGACCAATTAAGATTTCTAGATCCAATATGCAAACTTTGTCATCTGAAAAAATTTCAACTCGGACAACTAAATCTAATAATTATGGGTATAAAAAAAGTCCGTCACGCAGGGGCTGCGTAAAATAAGCAGATTTCCCACGTCAAGTTTTACAATAGAGAAATTTCACGAGAGCCGAACAGTTGCAGAAGCTAGCTTTTGGCGGAAACTCACGGCTAGAACCGAAGTTAGCCGACTCCGGAGTCTGGCCGGAGATGTCGGCTCAATAGGGACCAACTGTACAGCACTGATGATGGGACGGTTCGCCCCGAAAGTACTTTGCCTGTAATAAAGAAGTATTAAGAGTGGAGGTGTTTGACCTTTTTGATCCTTCCGTTGATGATGGACCTCCACCAGCCAGCACAAATCCAGATATATATATATATATATATATATATATATATATATATATATATATATATATATGTATATATACAGGTTTGAAAGACCTCATTTTCGTCATCTACTAGGTAGGATCGATGGACATTTGAAGAAAAATTTCGAAAATTCTGTCATGAGTACAACCTCAATAGCTGATTTCCCTTAAGGGAAATTTGCTAAAACATGACATGTGACGTGACGATTCATAAAGGTTAAAGGACATGAAGGCACTGAGAGAATGAGGCAACAGATACACAAGCTACATTAGCACCTGTTATACGAACATTTAAATAACATGCATTACAATGCAAATAACACATCTACTCCATTTTCTGAAATCACAGTCAATATATAAATAGCAAGAACGATACAATATATCCGTCACGCTGAGGCTGCGTAAACCAAGCAGACTTCCCGTGTGAAGTTTTTCACAACAGATAAACAAATACAAATAACAATGAGAAATATTTCAGTCAATTTATATTTTAATAACCGCCACAACGGAAAACGCCTGAATAGTAAACAAACAGGTCAACCAACCTCTCAGAGCCGAAAGATAGAAATGTTCTTGACCGGAAAGAAAAACAATTACTCAAATATATCTCAATATATTAATTTTATTGAAAACTATTTGCTATTTATATCTATTGCAGCAATTTATAATGAACAAGAAAAATGTTTATCTACATTACTCTAACTTCAGTTATCCAAAAACAAAAGACGGAGTGGGGGATTAGAACTTATTTGCATGTATCTCATCTAGAGTCGATTTGTTGAACACAATATTTGGCATTTCAGCTAGAAATAAGACGTCCAATAATTATATGTAGCCTTTTCATAACGTGTGATGACAAAGGACGATGTTGAAAATGAAAAAAATCAAATTTCTCGGCGAATATTTGAGACAGAGAAAGAATGTATATAACAGTGTTTTTTTTTTGTAATTTAATTTTCAATAAGTTGGTTATGTCGAATTTTTTGAACAGACTTCCAATAACGGAAATATTTCAAATTTTCGAAATTCCCGCCTCTTAACCCTGCCTATAAACACATGTGCCAATAAATTGAACAAGACTCGTAGACTAAAGGCTATAACTGTATAATATAAAAACACATCCAGTAAATTGACGATTACCAGCAGTGAACCTATACCGATATCCTTATATGTATATAAACAATACCCCAAGGTTTGTGTTTCCTATTTAGACAAGTTTTATTCTAAGAACAATGACATCAAAATTATGAATATTATCTGTCTGTCCATCTGTTTGTTCCTCAATCACTCAAAAATGCTGGGAGAAATTATTTGAAGATCCATAGTTGCGTGCCAACTATCCCAAGGTGTAACATACACTATATGGAAATCCCAATGTTCAACTAGAAGGAGTTTACTTCGACTTGAAAACATATATTCGTCAATTTCATTCTTAGTGTTGGTTATATCGAAAAAAATAACAATCTTTGGTACTATTTCACTATTTACATTTATGAATTTTTAAATGTTGATTCCCGCCATCCGAAAGCCACACTATTTACTTTTCTTGAAAATGCCCGAATTGGTAAATTTTTTTTTTGTATATAAAGGAATTGAGTATTTTAATATGAGATATTTGATACTTTAATGACACCTCCTGGAATAAGGGTTTACTTTAATGTCAAAACATTCATTAATACCTTCCATAATATTTGTTTTGTCGGGCAAATGTACATCTTGGATGGATTTAGAATACATTTCAGTCCTAAAACATGTTTAATAAATGGATTATTTATTATTGTCATACCTCTCAGTGGAGACCGTCGTCATTGGCTGATGGTTGAGTACCGCTGGCAAGCGCTTTCGATGCGATGGCATCATCTTCAAGCCTGTTGATAGTTGTACTGAGTTGGTTGTCCGTCAGTCAGTGGGTTTTATGCTCTGTTCCACCGTATTAGTTGTTTGCGTTCAGTCCAGATCTGTTTACTTACCATTAAGATCTGTCAAACGAGAGATGTTGATGTTCAGGTAAATTGTTTTCGTGTGTGGGTTGTTTACGTTTTAAATCGAGATCTGTTTACTTACCACTCAGATCTGTCAACGGTATTGTGTTAGTGTTCAGGTAAAATGTTATGTGTGGTGAGTTGTTTACGTTTTATTAGATCTGTTTACTTACCATTCAGATCTGTCAAACGAGGTGCGTTTAAACTAGTGTTCAGGTATATTGTTATCGTGTAGTGGGTCATTGTCATCTTCCGTAAGGGTGTTTACATTTCTAGTGTTAATGTGTATGGTGGTCTGGTGTAATAAATATGATATGTAGATACGGGTATAATGTAATATTTTTGTCATTGTTATTATACATTAAAAATTATGTATCATAGAAAAATGAATAAATAAATGATTAAATACTATATGGAACTACCTGCGTCGTCGCTTTACCTGTTGGTAATCCTGCGTTAGTACGTCTGTTGGCGTCTTCCGTTTATTATTCCTTTTAAATAGTTGTAGTGGTCTGAAGATCGTGTCCGAGCTAGTGTTGAGCTGTTCATTGATGATGGCTCCGTTGAATGTCCGTTGTTTGTATATCTCCATATTCTCTAGTATGTTCAATCGTCGGCCTTTCGTTTGTCGGTGTAGAAGTTTCATGCTGTCGGCTATACTCGTCGGGTCGTGGCAATGGTCGTTCAGGTGGTTGGCGAAATTGAAATCTCGTTTGTTAAGTCTGAACGAGCGGATATGTTCGGTGTATCGCGTTTTCAATCTCCTTCCAGTTTGGGTTTACTTTAATGTCAAAACATTCATTAATACCTTCCATAATATTTGTTTTGTCGGGGAAATGTACAGCTTGGAATTGTGTTTAGAATACATTTCAGTCCTAAAACATGTTTAATAAATGGATTATTTATTGCTTACGATTATCCTATATTTACTTTTTGTACCATTATTATTCCAATTCATTCCCAGAAACCATCAATTCTAAACATAAATTCGTCTAACTACTTATACCTCGGTAAAACATATGAATAGTTGCAAATATACTGTGCATTTTTCAGGTCATTGGTGCTATTAGTGAATAAGTCGGAATGATTTTTTGTATGCAATCTTTATATTTCCACGAGAAACCATTTATATTTCAATCCGTCAAAGTCAGTTAACACAGCTAGTGTATATATATATATATATATATATATATATATATATATATATATAATATATATTATATATATATATATAAATGAATGTTTGTGTGTATGTCCTATATAGAATGAAATGTTATGAAACGTGGTATGTATATTACCACTAACCCAACTTACGTATTAGGCTATATTAATATTCTCTGAAACGAACAGGAGTAGGGGTTATAAGGGAGGCTGTCACCCACAAGACTGGGTAACCAAACTGCCCCGCTCAGTGGAGAAGGGAGTGGGTTTTTTAAATTAAATTTACCTAGCCTCATATCAATAGGCAGACATTAAAATAAAAAGGGCGCCACGTTGTTTGTTTTCTCAGGTAACAACGAAAACCAATATTCTACAAACAAATCAGTTTATTTGCAATAATAAATCAACTAAACTTATCTCTAATCTTAAGTATAAAAATGATAACTAGATAAAAGATTAAACAATACTCCCCATGGGGGACTTATCAATACAAATAAATAGGCCTTTTCTGTTTTAATTGTGTATACACAATAAGCATAGGTTTGGTACCTTTTGTGCAATGAAATACTGCTATTCTGCAAGCCGGATTACACGCTGATCCGCCAAAGCGTTTATCGGGAGCACTAATCCTCACTGGGCCTCGAGGTGGACTCTCTTGTTTCCTGCTAGCTTCTCTCCCGCCCAATGCTTCCTGTCTCCGGCTCTCGCGCAGCCTGCCCCGCGCAGGAATCTCCCGCCTATCTTCTATCTCAATCACCCGTCTTTGGCGACGGTATAAATGGGCCGTAACAAGGCCTAATATAAAAAATAGCGATATTTCGTTTCCTATTGTTTTTTCGGCAAATATGCACATAAAAAAAGTTGTTTATTTTCTTATTTAGAGTAATTATTGTTTATTTACACTAAAAACTATAGCCGATGTCAACAATTTTATAGGGCACCAAAGGCTCAACCAAACTAAACAAAATTCTGTATTTGATTTGTTATTAACACCTCCCTGATTATAAACTATATTAACATTTTGAGATGCGTACAGGAGTGGGGGTTATAAGAGAGGTGTGAAATATTAAATCGCGATATTTCGTAAACTATTTATTTAAACAAAGTTGTTTGTGTTGTTATTAAAAATAATTTTTGTAATTGCGTTTTTGCCGTATAATGAAGTATAAATAAGGTATACTCGAAAAACTATAGGAGGAGTCAACAATGTTATAGACACGAAAGACTAAATCGAAATCAACGAAACTCCGTATTTTCGACCATAAGCTATATTAACATTTTTAGGAACGAACAGGAGTTGGGGTTGTTGTGGAAATGAAAAATCGTCATTTTTTGTTTCCTATTGTATTTTTGGTGAACCTGTACATGACAAAAGATGTGTAATTTCATATTTAGAGTAACTTTTGTTATATACATCTTTTTCGTAATTTATAAAGCAAGTAAGTTGCATAGACTTTTATGTTTATGTTATAGTCATTAATGAGTATCAATGTATGAATTCATTCAACTTAGTACCTCAATGGATTAATACATATTCATTAAACTTAAGAGCTATTATTAACAGGTAGAATGAACATTGAAGTATATTGTCATGCCCCCCCCTCTTCCAAAAAAATAAAAAATAAGAAATGTCAGTTTCTTCTTAAATGTATTTAATACTTTATTTAATTTAAGAAGCACTTTTTTATTGTGAAGAAAATGTAATAAGAATTATTAACATAATTTAATGTAAACGGTACTGATATATTAAAAAAGTGGAATGTTTGTTGGCAACAGTGCGTGTTGGGAGGAGAGGTGGGACACTTCTTCTGGGGTCCTCCTCACTGCTAACATATTTCAATGAGTTGTTTAAGCTATTAGCTTTTCCTGACGATAAAGATTACTTTTTACTCGGGTGTAAATCCTAAGCATTGTATTTACATAGAAAATGTAAAAATATTACTCAAAATAAATCCCCAAAAAAATACCATCATCATTCAGCCTCAACTGATTTCCCGTGTGAAGCCGGGCACCTTAGCTAATATATATATATATATATATATATATATATATATATATCTATATATACTAGCTCAGATACCCGGCTTCGCCCGGGAATTCATTTGAGGCTGAATGGTAATGGTATTTTTTAGCAGGCTTTACATTGCACAATATTTTGACATTTACTCGTCCCAGTGTTTAGGATTGATACCCATCTTTGCCGTGGATTTGCTTATAATAGAATTATTTGTTCGATAAGGCTTCACAGTCTTCCATATTTTTTATATTTCCCGTCTCTTATACATGTAAATAGGGTGAATTTTTAATTCAGGCCTCCTTTTTAACCCCCCTCCCGTTCGAACCTAACAATTTTAATATAACTTATAATCATGGAAGAATTAATGCTAATTGACATACCGAGCTTTGTTAAGTTCGATTCAGCCGTTAGTGCCCGCTAAAGTTTTAACGTATAACTCATTTATACTTAGGTATACGACAAAAGTGTATATAACAAAAGTTACTCCAAATAACCAAATAAACAACTTTTGTTATGTTTATATTTGCGGAAAAACCAATAGGAATCGAAATATCGCTGTTTTTAATTTCAGGCTTCCCCTACAACCCCCACTCCTGCCCGTACATAGAAATGCTGGTATGGCTTATTATAATGAATGCCTCACTGCTAATACACAAACCGAGTTTTATTTAGTTCGGTTGAGTCTTTTTTGGCAAATAATATTGTTGACTCCCTCTATAATTTTTAGCGTATAACGCATTTAAACTTCAGTTCAGCATTTAAACAAAAGTTACTCTAAATAACAAAATAAACAACTTTAGTTATGTGCATCATTGCCGAAAAACCAATAGGAAACCAAATATCGCTATTTTTAATTTCTGGCTTCCCTTATAACCCCCACTCCTGTTCGTCTCCGAGGATATTAATATAGCCTAAAGTCTAAGTTGGGTTAGTAGTAATATACATACCAAGTTTCATAAAATTCGGTTCAGCCGTTTATGCGTGAAAAGGTAACAAACAAACAAACAAATAAACAAACAAACAAACAAACAGACACCAAAGAAACAAAATGCAGTTATGGTGTCTATGACATGTGAAACGAAAAGTTATGGTGAAATTTCGCGAAAAAAAATCAATGTACAGACAGAGGTTACAATTTTATATATATATATATATATAATATAATATATAAAAAGTTAAATATTTGCAGCTCTTTGAGATCTATGAGATATTTTATTCTCCATTGAATTTAATTACCACCGGCCTCTTATCTATACTGCTCAAAAATGAATAGGGATATTGGTTATTTTTTCTTATCCTATTAATTTTAATTAAATCGATCTTAATTAAATTTCTTTTTTATGGGGGAAAAAGACAATAATTTTTAATAAATATTAATGATATTTATAAAAAAAAAAATATCCTAGTCCCCATAACACATACATACCACAAAACAGCCAATATCCCTATTCATTTTTGAGCAGTTTATATTAACATTTATTTCTACATTATGCCACAATATATACAATTCTAATCTGTGCCTAATTGATGAGATGCTAGAGAAGTAGCCATGACTATTCGGTATCCAGTGACTGGTTCCTGGAGGAAATGAATCAAGGCAGCAGTTGTCATCAATCAACCCATCTCCGCTTTTTGTCAAACTTCCTCAAACAGCTACAATTCAATATATCATCATTTGTTAAAGGCCCTGACTTTTAGAATTCTAACCAACGCCACTTTCTATAGGACTACTATTCAAATACCTTTTCATTATTCATTTCTCAACTTCCAATGGTACACCTATTGTTTCCATGAGCTCCGTATTCCACAAAATAAAAAATGAATTTCAATATTTTTGTTAAAACACGATATTCGTCCTACCGCTATGTTGGTCTCTCGACTCTTTGTATAGGTGTATGTTTGGTACAAGCAATTTATTTTCAATTTACTTATCTTCTCTTAAATACTGGGAGCAATAATATACTCAAAGTCTTCGGTTCTCGAACCTGAGATCCAGTAAAGGCATTGCTTACTGTTATTCCGTACTTGAAAAAGTCATTTAAATAGAGAAAGTAGGATTCACAATAAAAGTTAATCGTTTTTAAAAAAAAAACGCTTATCTCTTGCTTCACAATTTTAAATTTCTCCGAGAATAATGGTTAATAATTAATTTTATTAAAAAAGAAAAAAGGAGATAGATAAATTTGATTAATTTTTGTTGGCTAATATATAAGTATTTTAGTGAGAGTTCAGCCCAATAGAAATCTTACTAGTAATATACACATAAATATAAATATGCAAATGACATAATGGTTACTTACTATATATGTTACCGTGAAAGACAGAAATCAGAGAAAGTCGGCATTCACAGGTGAATGTCAACAAACAACATATACGTCGGTGAAAAATCGAACATTTCATTACATGAAACACACATTCTTGTACATTCGGATCCTCCCAGTGTATGTCGGCAATCACATCATGGTCTATGTCTAAATTCACCGGTGATCGTTAAAAATAAGGGTATTCAGCAAATATTTCGGACATACACCAAGCGACTATGTGAATGTCGACATTCTCTAGATTTCGGTGTTTCACCGTAACATATACATACAAATAATAAATTATTTTCAAATAGTAGTAAAATTTCTGAAATTCATTATAAACATAATCTAATGAGTACTATTTATACATACTATGTATTTCTTTTTTCCTGTGAAGCAAAACTGAATAAATAAAATAAATTTACTTTGTTGGATGGTTCAATATATTAAAAAAAATGTATATCGGTAACTAATATTGACAAATTCTTCCTTAAACAAATTTGAACGTAAATTGGATCAACGAAAAACGATTGTTCGCGGAAGAATCAACTCCGCGAAGAGTGAAGAGGCGCAAGACCTCATGACGTCATCCACCGCCACTCATCCTTGCCCTGGACTGGGACCTCGCTGCCAGCGCATCCAGCCACGAGGGGGACCGGCAGGAAAGGGCAAGAAGGACACGAGAGAAGATGGGAGCCTAGTGCGGTAAGTAAAACCGAGTCATTATCATCGAACTGAAGAACCACCTCAAAATGCTGGAGTAGGCCTAAAAGGGCCCGTCGGGCGATGAAGCCCGGAAACAAGGAGGGGGAGAAATCCAGACAATAAAAAATAGTGAGTACTCACCTTTATTTAAATAGCACCGCACTTCGAAGCCAACAGGCATGAACCACATCATGGGCCCCACCGAACAACACACTTCACCACGAGTTCAACCCAACCTAGAGCAACACCAGTCCAACGTCGTCAGACGCTCAAAGATTTAGTTATCATTTATTTGTACTATCTACCACAAAATGGTCCATGTAATTATAACATTGTAAATAACCATGCCTTGTAATTTGCCCCACCAATGCCCCACCATTCATCGCAACATACAGTCCAGTCTTTCTCAAATACAAAATAAGGGGCGAAGGGGCATCTCCCTATATCCTTTAATGGGAAGCCTCTTCGATCCCCAAACATGCCAAGTTCTTATAAGTATTAATGTAGGGTATGAGTTATTTATAATGAGTTAGACATAATTTATATATCTATTCACAAGATAAACAATTTTTTTTTTATCCCTAATCGGTACGAGACATCTGATATATTTTATGCCCCCCAAATGCATTTCTTCTGAGTAGATTTTGATCAGCAGGGGAGGTTTCCAAAAAGGAGGTACCACAGACCTAAATATGAAATTCCACTATTCTAAGGCAAGCCGGTTATGAGTTAAGCTTGGCACGTACGCATTACAGTATGTACATAGGTACAGACGTCACACCGAAAGAAATCATAATGCGTTCAGGAAGGGTGTAAAGGGGTAACTTCGTTTAAATTCATGAAAAGCCTAACTTGCCGTAATTAAAATAATTTTAGTACTTTGTCCACGGAATTTAAAAAGAAAATAATCACCATAAATGAGAAAATGGACGTATAAAAGCAGATTCCATAGTCCAGGTTCTGTTTAAATACTATGATGTTAATTTAAATCTTTGTTTATATATAAATTTGATCTATATGTTTTCGCTATGAAATTTAATAAAATTATTTTTATATAATCATTTTAATAGAAAAAAAAATTGTTATTTATTTTCGACCGTTTTATGAAATCAGGATGATTCAGAAAGTTTATCTACAGGACCACCCTGTTCTCGCTATGGCAGGACCAAGGATGTTATTTAATGAGGTCCTCAACAAATGAATTCCTTTTGCCCAGTTGGGTATCGAATCAACGAGTTCATTAAGACGCTTTAACTCAAATGGATAACCTGAACCCCAATGAAGAAGGAAATATAATTATCCGAAACGTCAGAACTGTAATTTGAGAAAACGTTATTAACCGATTGCCATAGAAGTAAGAATTTGAAGGCAATGCTTAGTGGAGATTCGGTTTTGTCTTTATAACTGATTTCTTGAAGTTTTTTGGAGTTGTACTGGATTCGGATTTGAAAGCATTGCACATATCGATTACGTTATTAACTTTTAGTTTAATTATCTCTTAAAGCTTAATTCTCTTTGAAATACAATCCTGCAAAATAAAGCAGGCTAATAAAGCGGCCCGATATTGAATTTATGCAAATAAAGCCCAGCTCTCAGAAGCGAGTTCATCACAAAGGGTTTTTTCCTCGGCGAGAGAACTCTATTTTTGTTCTAGAATTAAATAACTCTCCGTTCCGCTGTACAGAAGCAAACTGGAATACTTTGATGAGATTTTGCCTGGGCGGGGGATCCGCCATATTAAGTGCTTCAAAAAGGAATGAAATGACCCTTGACCCTTTCTTCCAGCTTAAGTGCTTCTGTATTGAGTTTGTGCGCCACTTCCAGCTCCCACTTACCTCTTCCTTCGAATGCACCCCTAACTCTAGCAGCTCTAACAGTGTCGACATCAGCTCTAGCTCACTTTACACTGTACAATCCCTAGTAAAGGGATCTTTTAGCAAATTTCCCTTAACGGAAATTCGCTTATGACGTCTTATTCATGACTCATTTTCGAAACATTTCTTCAAATGTTCATTGATTCTACCTAGGAGCCGAATTTTATCGCTGTAGAGGATTTTGCAGCCATTTCTCTCGGGTGTAGGATGTGATTTCCCTGAAGGCTACTCCACTAAACCACCCCCCCCCCCCATAAATATACATCATCCGGTTTCTACCCCCAAAAACCCATTTCTATATTCCGTTAAGTGATACGTCCCTCTAGGGAAATAAGGTATTGAGGATGTACGTACTAATGAGGTGATTAAACCTAAATAAGAGTGAATGAAAATCTGTTCTGTACAAGATTATGTATGTATATGTGTATGTATATATATATATATATATATATATTTGCCCTTTAAAATTGTTAACTCCCGCTTAAGTTCTTAGTGCACATCTCATTTATACTTTGTTATACGACTAAATTGAATATAACAAAAGTTACTCTAAATAAAAAAATAAACAACTTTTGTAATGTGCATATTTGCCGAAAAAGCAATAGGAAACGATATATCACAATTTTTAATTTCAGGCCTCCTCTACAACCCCCACTCTTCCCTAGAAATTTCAGTGCAGTTTATTATCATGGACGAGTTAGTGCTAATCCACATACCGAGTTTCATTTAGTTCAGTTCGGTCTTTGTGCCAAATAAAATTGTTGACTCCCGCTATAAAACTATATTACTCATTTATTCTTCGGTATACGACAAAAGTTTATATAACAAAAGTTACTTTAAATAACAAAATAAACAACTTTTAGTATGTGCGTGTTTGCCGAAAAAGCAATAGGAATCGAAATATCGCTATTTTTAATTTCAGGCCTCCCTTATAACCCCCACTCCTATTCGTCTCAGATAATATTAATATAGCCTAAAGTCTAAGTTTGTTTAGTAGTAATACACATACCAAGTTTCATAAAATTCGGTTAAGCCGTTTATGCGTGAAAAGGTAACAATGAAACGAACACCTAAGCTATAAATTGCAGACATCGTGTCTAAGACGTTTGAAACTAAAAAGTATCATGACATTTCGAAAAAAAAAAATCAATGTACAGACAGAGATTATAATATTATATATATATATATATATATATATATATATATATATATATATATATATATATAGTTGTCTAGCGATTATAGTGTTGTTTCGTTACTAAACTAACTGTTTTGTTTGCGTAAAACTTCCTATGTGACAAACTTTGATCGTTTTGTGCGACGAACTTTGATCAAGTTCGTAGTGAACGTAACCTCGGCAATTATTCAGTTATATTATTGTTATTATATGTTTAGGAATTAGTACCCATAACGTGATTTGGAAAAAGTGCATCAAATGTCCATTCTCCTCGAAATTCACAAAAATGAAGTCTGTCACGGAAGCAGTCCGTTACGGAGCTGCGTAAACTAAGCAGATTTCCCACGTGAAGTTCTACAATAGAGAAATCTCCATACCAGTAACAGTAGTAGTAACGAGTCTGTAAACCAATTTCACTAGAGGCGATCAGTTACGCAAACGGGCAAACTAGCTTACGGCGGAAGATATCAGCAGATAGAGCCGATATCAGCAGATCTCATCTCGCCCGTAACCGCACACACTTAATAAAAAGGCAAATATCTCGGTTAATATTAAAGATAGAGATTATATGTATATTACAATATTTATAGTAAATTTAATTTGCTTGGTTCTATACACGTTTTCAATCCGATGTATAGTAACGAAGATATTTAAATTTTCGAACCCCCCCCCCTCCCACTGGTCCGATTTCAGCCGTTAACGAACTTGATCTTTATTTTTACATAAAACTTTTAAATATCGAGTTTGGTAACGACCAAGCAAAAATTGCAACCGCTATAGCGATAACAGACAAATATATATATAAAATTTTGAACGGACCTCATTTTCATCATATCCTGGGTAGGATCGATGGAAATTTGAAGACAATTTTTGGAAATCGCGTCATGAGTACGACATCAATAGGTGATTTCCTTTAAGGGAAATCTGCTAATAAAGATTAAGTTTGTTAATGACTGAAATAACACAAGTGAGAGAAAGGGATTTAGAGGGAGAAATATTTAAATTATTTGAATTGGGATAAATGTTTCAGTTTGTTATATGGTGGATCGAAAAATTTTATAAAATTGTTTAGCTTTAGCGAAAATTTAATTTTTTTTTTTTTTTTTGGTGGCAGTTGAGCGGGCGGACTCTATCAGTGGACACTCTAGTAATCTAACTCTCGCTCTTCGTTCGGTCTGAGTTTCTCGCCTTACTCCCCCCCCCCCAACACCCTCACACCCTCCTTCCAGCCCTTATATTAAATTCGCCAAGGCTAATGAGGCCAGGATCTGCTGTACAAGCAGAGAAATTGGATTACCCTCCCCCCCCCATCCTACCTTCCTAAGCCTAACAAAATATAATTTACCATCCCTTTTACATAATTTATTATATCACCCTCTCATATATCCCAGTCACACCTCGCCTCACATCTGAATTATTGCTCAATATAAAATGAAACAGGAATAGGAACATTATTTCTTAGGCACATTACTAGCCTTATTTAAGCTGGAGTACTTGAATCTTTTTGAACCAACGACACCAGTTACTTTTTGAAGTAACAGTGATCATTAGAAAATTATAAGACTCAGCCTATTACATGGTTGGTTTTTAAAAACGTGTAAGTTTTATTTGAAACAATGAATCTCATACAACATAGTCGTGTTGTTAAATCAGAAGAATTAGCATATAGGGCTTTGCAGAGGTATGGATTATTGTATAAATCAAAGAAATGTAGACAAGTACACTTCTGAGGATTATTTCATAAAAAAAGTGTTCCAGTATTTAGATGCAGTCTAAGGATCATTTTAATATCTTTGAAAGCATATGAATGATTCAATGTATATCAAAGTATAGTTTTTGTTTACATTTTATTTATTTATTTATTAACGTCCACTTTTTGCAACTTAGGCTAATCGGGACGGGTTATCTACAGGTTACCACCCTTTTCTAGCCAGGGTGGGATTTTAGGACGTTATTTAATGAATTTCGTTACTAAATAATTTCCTTTGCCCAGGCAAGAATCGAACTCGCCACTCTAGGTTTACCATGTGAGATAAAGGTCAACACTTTAACTCGCATGGCTAACCTGAGCCCCAATTATTTACATTTAAAACTTGTTAAATACATTATTTCAAACATATGTTCATTACTTTTATCAATTTAACGATAACGTAAATCACTGTTTTAGAAAAAAGTAACTGGAGTGGGTAAAATAAAAAAAGACCCGAGTACTTTGCAAATGGATCTTGTTCCTGCAAAAATTCCTTTGGATTATCTGGTTGGCGAGAATTGGCGGTTCAATAGATGGGAACTTTTTTTTTTCTCTCATAGCAGATTTCCCATAGGGGAAATGAACTACTGGTTCATCGAGCTTGCACTCATGGTGCCATTTTCGCTAAATATTTTCAAACGACTATCCATTCTACACAGGAGATGACTATAAAGAGGTCCATTCCAACCTATATGTGTGTGTGTGTGTGTGTGTGTGTGTGTGTGTGTGTGTGTGTGTGTGTGTGTGACTATATCTGTTAACGCCCTAGTGTTCGCCAATTCTGTTTGTCGTTACTAAACTCGACACTTGAATGTTTTTATTTCTAAATAGAGGATATATCAAATATGTTCAGAAGTGTGTCGTATTAACACGTGACAAATTAAGTTTACGCACCCCCTGCGTGACGGACTTTTCTTACTTCTCAGCAGATTTATCATAAGGGCAGAGGTTGTACTCATGATCCGATCTTCGAAACATTTCTTCGAAAGTTCATCTATCCTGCCATTAGATGACGAATATGTGGTCTGTTAAAAATTGTAAATATTTTATATATTTATTTATTTACAATTTGTTACAGACCCTATATTAAATATATCTTAATATATATAAATCTCCTGTCACGATGTTTGTCAGCGATGGACTCCTAAACTACTTAACCGATTTTAAATTAAATTGGCACACCGTGAGCAGTCTGGTCCAACTTGAGAGATAGGATAGCTTAGATCTTTAATTACAGTCGCAATTTTATTTTATTGCAAATTATTTGTCTATAATTAATTGACAGTCACAATTATCTGTTAACTCCAAAAGATTCTAACAGATGTCGATACTTTTCGACTGGATTGAGTAAGTAATCAATAGATGGCACTGCTATGGTAAACCGACAAACGTGTCATATAAGCTACAATTCAATAGCATGATTACCACGTGTTATTGAGGCTAAAGTATAAATTAAATTTATTTTGTAGTAAACGAAATACCGTGAAATTCAATTATTTCTACTTTTTTAATTTTTGGTGTTAGCATAGCCAACCACGTGTTACTTAGACCGAAGTGTAAATCAAATTCAAATTATAGTGACGATAATACAGTGAAATTATTCCTGCTTTTTACTTATTTGTGCTTCATTATTCAAAATTCTATAATTATAAAATATATACATGTAAGTATTATCACATAATTATAATAATTAATTAATATATTTAAATACCATCTATGTAAAAAGCATGGTGGACCCCGTGACTGATGTTCTCCTACCGTTCCTCTTAAATTTTATACTACAATGTAATATAACAATAACTTTAGCCACAGCAACGCGTGGCCGGGTCTGCTAGTATATATATATATATATATATATATATATATATATATATATATATATATATATATATGTATATGTGTGTGTGTGTGTGTGTGTGTGTGTGTGTGTGCGTGTGTTACACGGTACACAGTCTGTTCACACTTTAGCTGACAAAATGTTTGTTTGACCCTTGCCAAACTCGATATAATAAGCGTTTTTTTGCAAAACAAAACATGAATTAATTTCGTTAACTGCTGGAATCTGAATGGGGGGAGGGGGGATGATCCTGGGTTACAGAGAGTGCCATTATTGTTTTTGGTGCACAAGATATTACAGACAACAATTAAATGTAATATTTTGAAGAGACAGAGCTTTGCCGAATTCTAACAAAGATAATTAGAGGTAACACGCAACAGTTTGTCAACCTGCTAGTTTATTAAGACATCAAATCATAACAAAGGGCCTTATAGCCCCATTGTGTTGGTTAATGGCAGATAAAAATAATCGTATAACCATTAAATTACGATTACATTATTAAGTTTAGTTATTGCGAAATTCCGCCAAAACCGTTCAGGGCTTTATTGCATGTTAAAAGTTTAAAACCAACTAAATGAAACTCTGAACGTTTATCCCATTTTCCTTCAGAATATTTTAATTACTTCAAGTGATTTAGTTTCTTCGCTAATTGCTCCAATCGAACTTTTGTTATTGGAAATTAATTGAACTATTCCTAGCAAATAACTGGAAACCACAACCAACTTCCCAAAGCTTTAAATGTACTTACGTAATTAAACATAGATTCAATTTTACTTATCTATATAGTATCGGTAAACAAGAAAACAAATAAGTACAATCGATTTAAGTTAACTACGAACATAAGTGTGTATATTAATAAATTTAAAAAATCATATAATATATAGTAAGTGTATATATAAATTTCGATAAAATAGAATAAATAATTTCGTAAATTTCAGCAGAAATACCGACTATTCCAGCGTTCAATTAGTATTACGCAATTGACTGAAGTGTCCACAAATGACACTTCAAAAAATCACCAACACTGGTATATTCGATCCATTTATAGAACAATACAGACAGGTACTTACCTAGATCCACACACAACATTACACATTTCATGGGTTAAAGCATACAATGGATCTGTCAGGCGGGGGCTGCGTAAACTAAGCAGATTTCCCAAGCGAATAGACGAATTTACATACTACTGTGAATGTTAAGTGAATAAATGCAAACGCTAATAAGAATCCTGCAGTCAATTTAGGAGTTAATAATCTCTACAACATAAAGCGGTTGAATTGTAAACAAACAGGCCAGCCAACCTCGTAGCGCTGAATAGACCGGAAAGACACACAATAAATGAAATATAACTGAATATGACATAATTATTTTATTGAAAACAATTTACTAAAGCTAGTCCTGTAATTTGTAATGAATCAGAATCAGTTTTATCTAAATCACGGAAATTTTAGTAATCCAAGAACAAAAGAAAGGGGGGGGGGTCAACAGAACGTATTTGCATATATCTCACAAAGTAGAAGTTCAATAATCAGAATATTTTGTATTTAACCTTTTAACACTCCAATACAAGCGCCCCCTAGTGAGACATAAATACACGCGTGTCATCTGTCAGATGACTGTTCACTTGTTTGTCAAAAGTAAATATTATAATTGTTTTTTCGCAATTTCGCAGGAATAATGGTGCATATATAAATGAAAAAGTTCATAAATAAAGTTCATAAATTTGTATTTGAAAAAAATTATCTAACACAAAAAATTTTTGTAACACAGTTGCCATGGTAGCTTAGTTTCAATTTTATTCCTTATTACTGGCTTGCAAAAGGTAAATCAACTAGTAAACCTAGGAACACAACTCTTATCAGTCTTGTAAGATAGTTTCAGAGAATATAATAATAATGTAAAATGTATGAACACATTGACAATTGAGCCTCATTTCTAGAACTTGGAAAGCTACTCAAACAAATGGAAATAACCAATAAAAAAATACTAAAAAACCAAGAACCTTTGCTTTTAAAAAATAAATTTAAATTTAATTTAAATAATTTAATAATAAATTTAATTAATTTTAATTTAAATAATTAAATAAACTTAAATTTCATTCTGAATCACTTTCATTACCCACACCCAAGTTACATCCATCGGCACAAGAAAAGGCACAGTGTTGCAGACACAAATATTGGCCATATTCCTTGCAAGAATAATTTGTGTATCGTTTTGTTTTATTTTCCAAGCAAAATCCGCAGCGCTGGCGGCCACCAACATCAGTAGCTGCTGAGTTGCTTGAAGCTTGTGGTGTTATTTGATCCTTGGGAAGGAGTTCTTGAAGACGTGAGGTCATGGTGCGTGGCAAATTGCTGAGCTGCACTCACATAATCAACTGATCTCTGATGAGTTCATTCCCCAGTTCACGAAGGAGAAGTCGGCGAGTTGGCAGGTTTTGTCCGTTCCCAAGACTCATGACTTGGCCGTTGATACCAGCCACATCGAAATCGGGCATTATGAGAAACTTACGTTTTTAAACGCGTGTCATCTGTGAGATTCTCTCGGCCAAAACACGCGCTAACTGCACTGGACTCACGCTCACCGGCAACAGAACTGTCGAGCTAGGCGAGCTTGAGGAATACTAGGGCGGGGGACCAGGCTCCCCTCCCTCCATCAAACTTATGACGAAAAAACAGAACTGGTCATCTGTGAGATGACGCGCGTGTGTTGGAGTGTTAATATAGTGTTTTATGAGATAACAGCTTATTGTTAATATGACATGAGTAGAAGTAGGGGTTTGCTGAAGCCTGAAATCAGATAAAATCAAATATTTCGGTTAATAACAAGATAGAAAATAAACATGTATAGCAATATTTGTAGTACATTTAATTTGCAATAGGATTGGTTCTATACAATGTTTTGATCCGACGTAGGTAACTGAGATATTTTCAAAAATTCCTCACTGGTCCGATTTCAGCCATTAACGAACTTTATTTTAACATAAAGCATTTAATTTGGAGTTTGGTAACGATCAAGCCAACATTGCGATTGCTAAAGCGTTAACAGAATATATATATATATATATATATATATATATATATATATATATATATATATATATATATATAATTTTGAGCGGAAATCATTTTCGTCATCTCCTAGGTAGGATCGATGGACGTTTGAAGAAAACTTTCGAAAATCGCATCATGAGTACGTTCTCAATAGATTATTTCCTATAAGAGAAATCTGCTAAAAGAAAATGAGCTTGCAATCGACATTGCAAAAAGGTGCATCAAAAAATGAAATAACTCCAATTACACATAGAACGTTTCGTATTGCACATAAAATACATACTAACTACATACATACAAATTAAATAAATGACCAGAAAGGTGGTCTATCACTGGAAAAGGAAAAGATTAGCACAGGACGTTACACGTTATCTTAAGATACCAACAGCATTTGCAGATTTCTACACAACGCAGATATTTATAGGACGCGGTCCTACCAACTACTATTTACACAGATTTAAACTCTGAAACACTAATATATGCCCTTGTGAAAACATTACTATACAAACCACAGAACACCTACTCGATGACTCTACACTAAGAATACAATTTAGAGGTTCATCGAAAAATCAAAATATCAAAAACTATTGACAATAGCCAGTAGAAACACAGGAATGTATTGCTAAACATCCTGTTAGTCTTCAGAAATATTCATAAACTATAATAATAAGAATTATTATCCTCTACTAGGTAGGATCGATAGAGATTTCTTGGGTACAGGGCTCGTTAGATGTCTCCCTTAAGGGGAGACTGCTAAAACAAAGATTGCAAGAAGTAAGCCTTATCTTTGTAGGCGTTGGGTCCTTTCTTGTTGGAAGTTCTTTGTGGAGAGTTAGTTTTTCCGAGAGAGGATGTGATCCCCTGAGAACTTGTTAGCCTAAGGGGATGTTGGCAAGCCTGCCTAAAAGCATATATACACATCTGCGGGAGTCCTTCAACCGTTAAAACACATGCGGTTGGGTAATATTGTCAAACTTGCAACTCTGAAACATTAATGAGTAGCCGCAAAAATAGTTAATCCTCTTTGTACCATTTAACGTTTTATGAATAACATTACTGAAAATTATCAGGATAAATAAAAAAGGTTTATCAACTCTATTAGGTTTAAAATTTTTATTACTGAGCTAACATGAGACCTCTGAATAAAGTGTTCTACTACTTTATTGAATTTTCTTGAAGATTAAAATCGTACTCCTAAATATGTATATGTTTTTGTATAATCAAGATGTTTTTTATTATTGTATAATGGTTTTAATTTCTACATTTTTGGTTACCTGTGAAAAACTAGGACTTTTGATTTGTCAGTGTTTGCCGCATGGTACTGAGCTTTTATTTGACTTACGATTTTCCCACTGATACCAAAATGATATAACATGTGCCACAGGAGATCATGGTTTATTGAATCAAAGTCTTTTTTAAAATCTAGAAATGTAGTATATACGTAACTGGTCTTGGCTCTAAGGTTTATACTGATAAGCGACTTGAGCGTGAAATTGTTCTCCACAGCCCCTTCCTGCACGAAATACTGCCTGTTCTTCTGGAATCAGGTTCTCACTTTGCATCCACACCTGTATTCTGTGGGCTAAAATGCTGCTAAACAATTTTGATATATTGTTTATAAAAAAAATCCCAGGTAGCTACCAAAATCGTGTTTGTTTCCTTGCTTATGTAACAATATTAGTTTCAATGTTGACCAATATCGAGGAGGTTTCTCAGTTTCTATATTATTATTAAAGAGGTTGTGTAAATAATGTTCCCATTTTGGGAGAAAAATTAAGTTAATAAATAAAAAAGTGAAATGTATAAATAGTTGATCAACTATTTTTAAAAAGGTATGTAATAAATTTTGATTAATAATAAAAAATCAATACTTTAAATAAAATAAAATACTTTGTACATGGTAATTAATGTAATCAGTTGCTCAACAACTCCATCTGAAAGCCAAGATTATAAATACCTAACATACCGTGTCTTAATGTAATCATATTAAATTTTTCTTTTTTGAACAAAATAAAGTTTTCGCAAAGATTTTTGGTCCTCAAGTTACATCGGATTTATCCGTTTCGAACTTCCATAAATCCAAGTTGACTAGTTTTGGCGTGTCTGCGCAATAAATAACTTTGAATGAAGTGCTACAAAATATTCTGTAATGTATTTTAAGAGCGATGCAATGAAGTCATGGGGTTTCCACATCAGATATTTTTTATTTGGCAATGTGTACCATGGAGATCTTTAGCTATACCCTAGGGCTAACAACTGAACGAGCAGCCACCGTTAACCAAGTAGGACCTGCAATGAGTTGTCTCCAGTAGTCTGACGGGCCTGATTATGCCGAGGAGGATGGAGGGTCCTGTAGTCGGGATCTGAGACGCACAAAGTTATTACGGCGTTGCCGTCAGAGCCAATATCTCACAAGGTCTCATCCTATCGCCGTGGCTGCTGACGTTGCTAATTGCTGTGCTAAATTTCTCAGCGGTCACCCATCCAACTACTGGCCATGTTGTTGATCTACAGGCTCTGCCCTTGATCTACGGGCACTCAGAAGAGGTTGACTTGACTGTCTCTAGATCCAGGATTCGCAAAGTGGTTTATATTGACCCCTTTGGGTCGAAATCGGTTTCCGAGGGGTCGGCATATATAAAACGGATTTCCGTGGTTACACAAGTTCTAATTTGATTCTTTCAAGATTCTGTATAAGTTGTGTTACGTGTACCCACTTGTTGCAGGAATGACTGATATTTTAGTAGGAATTATAATCAATGTACTTGTAAAAAACTCAACAGTCGATAAGCGTGCACAAGTTCGTACAAAAGGAAAAACTCGACAAGTCAATAAGCATGGAAAGTTCGTGTAAAATAATCAAAGTAAGCAGATACCCGCATATTGGAATTGCAATCTGGTGATCACATCCCTCCATGAATTCTCTATGTAATGAAGAATATTGGCAGGAAGATGGACATGACATGTGTTGTTCTGTGGTACATACTTCAAAATAAAATTCCATGGTAAGAATTGGGCGTGTCCTGAAGGCTGAAAAAATAAAATAAAAATAAATTTCTGAAAAGTCAAGTCCGGGAAAATATGTTGCACAAAATTATATTCTCCATATGGTTGGTAGTAAAAAATCAATTTACCAGACTCATAATAACTAAGAAATTTCAAATTTTCAAATTCCACTCTTCGCATACTGATTTCGCCTCTAACCTAATATAATCATTAGTTTTCCATGAAAGGGCAAATTATGGAAAATGGATTTGTAAAGTGACTCAGTTGCTCAAGAAAATCAGGATAGTAGATGGTGGGGCTTATTGAAGACAGAAACAAAATAAACTACGAATATCTTCGTCACAAGACACACACACACACACACGCGCGCGCACACAGAATCACACACACACACACACACACATATATATATATATATATATATATATGTGTGTGTGTGTGTGTGTGTGTGTGTGTGTATATATATATATACACAATATAATGCATACATATAGATAGTTAAGAATGGTCGAGATTGTTATCTACAAGTAAAAGCACATCATGTGTATTACCACACAGGCGGATTTCCCATAAGGGAAGTTTACTAAGAGCTAAAATCATTATGACGATAAAAAATATATTATCACAATTTCCTCTAAGAAATACTCATGGAAATGATGACACATGTCTCATCAGAAGCCGTGGATCATTTTACGTTTAATTTTCCAGTGATATTGAAACAGCTACAATTTGCATGCTCTGAAATATTTCCAGAAAGCTAGATTAGCAGGTACATTCATTGTAAATTCTGACATAAAAAAAAAATATATTAATATAAAACGCCCCTTCATCATATTTAACGGTAGTTTTTCTTTAGCATTAATGATGGATGAGAGAGACAATTTTTGATTGAGTTGTCATCGTGAAGATTGATGAAGACCCGTTTTTATTCAAGTAAGATAAATGTATTCAAGGATTGGCTCGAGGGACTTTCAATATATTCTGCCTATTTTTAATAAAACTATTTCCTATTTATTCATAACTTATGCTTTATGTATTAAACGTAAAGTCTTTTCTTAAGTAGGTAAGTCGAGTACCAGTATAACAAGATCGCACTAGCTATTTTTCTACATTTTTATAATGACTGAATTTAATTAAATGTAACCGTCATATTTAATTTAATCATTGATATTTCCGAATTGTTCTACTTGTTTCATTTTTTCTTGATATATTATCAGGAGAACAAGTATAACTTATGAATACTTTGTGCTACAAACAGTATGGCTGGCCAACTTTCCTCTAGGGAATCCATTACAAAATATATAAAAAGATAAAATAAATGAAGTAAAAACTCTAAAATGAAACATCTGAATAGTTTTCCTTAGAATCATCATGATTATTCCAGAACCATTCCTTTCTGTAAAGTGTAATTTAAAAGTGAATTAAGTAGGTCCAGTCTGTTCTACTAGTTTGAAAAGATATTATTTTCACTCTCTTATTTTATTTTATTTTTATTTAAAGTGTATGTATGAGCGTGATAAATTGATTTTAATTACTTACAAAAAAAAAGTACATACATTAAAAATAAAAGTTAGTTGTGTAATATTGGCTAATTATAATGCCAGTTGAAAATATGTACTTGTAAGGAAGAAAATATATGTTTATGTAATGTAATGTATAATGAAAAACGTTTATATACTATTATTATATAGGTAAGTATATTGCCAGTATTAAAACATGTACAATAATTATTAATTATTAGCCAAATATAAATGCAGTTAAAAATATGAAGCCAGTAGTAAGAAGTGTAAATAGGTACAACATAACTCCTGTTACTAGGACACATCTTTAAGTAAATATTAATAAATAAAAAGACCGACACCCAGGGGCTGCGAAAACTAAGCAGATTTCCCACGTGAATTATTACAACAGAGAAATTTCACGAGAGCCGAGAGTTAAGGAAACGACCGAACGAGCTTTTGGCGGGAAAGTCACTCGTCCTTAGCCCCATATTTAATAAAAATGCAAATATCTCGGTTAATATTCAAGATAGAGAATAAATTTAATTTAATTTACAATAAGAGTGATTCTGTACAATGTTTCGATCCGACGTATATTTCGAAAATCCTCCCCTCTAAACCCACCCTCCCACTGGTCCGATTTCAGCCGTTAACGAACTTGATCTTTCTTTTTACATAAAACGACTAAATATCGAGTTTGGTAACGATCAAACAAACATTGCGACCGCTAGAGCGGTAACAGACAAATATATATATATATACAGTTTTGAACGGACCTCATTTTCGTCATCTACTAGGTAGGATTGATGGACATTTGAAGAAAAATTTCGAAAATTCCGTCATGAGTACAACCTCAGTAGCTGATTTCCCTTAAGGGAAATCTGCTAAAATGTATTTATAGATTTAGTTAAGCACTAATTGTATAGAAAATTAGTAAATTTAATACCCTTAGGATTTGACAAGAGCGGTATTTACAATATATTAGTTGATATTATTTAAGACATAGAGTAAAACAGGGACTTGTAAACAGCATTATACTACTATAAAGGGCATAATAACTAGTTTTTGATTGCCCAAATCAAATATATTAATCCTAATCCTAATCGATTTCCTCTGTCGGCCTAGTGGAGTACTAACGATTGATAGTCTAAACCCGCAAGACCTAAGTGCTTTGAGGAAACATTCAAAGGAGCAAGCTAATTATTATTTTTTTTTTTTTATTTATGTCCACTTTATGCAACTAAGGCTAATTGGGACGGGTTGTATACAGGTTACCACCCTTTTCTAGCCGGGAGGGGGGGGGTAAGAAATGTTTTAATGAGTTCTTCACCAAATAAATGTCTTCGGCCCAGGGCGGGAATCGAACCCAGGTTTACCATATGAGATAAACACCAAAGTCTTAACTCACCCACAGCCAACCTGAGCTCCCAACAATTAATTAATATACCTAATAAATAGAAGATTAAATCCATAGTTATTAATAATTAATTTTAATTATTAATATTGGATAATCCATGAAAATGTACCGCTCTATTGCACCTCATTATTACATTATAGGGCCCTTGACTAGTTTACTTTTAGCAAGTTACATATGAACGGGTCGAATATATTATATTATGTTGGTAATGTTCCTCAATTGTTGTTTTAGCAGATCTTCCTAAAGGAAAACCAGCTAATGAGGTTCTTCTCACGATGGGGTTTACGAAAAGGTTTTTCAAATGTCCATCGATCCTACTCTACATATTTGCAGTCAACGCTCTAGCGGAAATTCTTGTTTGACCGTTACCGAATTCGATATTTTAATATTTTATGTAAAAAGAAGATCACTTTCGCTAACCACTAAAATGGGACATGTGGGATGGGGGTTTAGAGGTGAAGAATTTTGAAAATTCGAAATATCTCCGTTGTTATGCGTCGAAATCAAATAAACGTATAGAATCAATCTTATTGGAAATGTAAACTTCTATAAATATTGTTATATACTTTCTTTTCAATAACATATTAAATATCATCCTAAGTCCCACCCTTGCTAGAAAAAGGGTGGTAACCTGTAGATAACCCGTCCCGATTAGCCTTTGTTGAAAAAAGTGGACGTTAATAAATAATAACAATCATTATTTTTGTTAATAACCAAAATATTTTCATTTTTTTTTTTTAGTTTTCTGTCCTTTGTAAACCCCTACTCCCTCTATTGTCGTATAAACAATTCGATGTTATATTATGAAGCACTTTATTTGAATTTTAAATACCAAAATTGGTTTAATTGAACTTTTACGTACGATAAATACAAATACGTGGGTCACGTGGGAAATCTGCTTAGTTAACGCAGCCCCTGCGTGACATACTTTTATAAATTTCTCTCTATCTTTGAAATTTGCTGACTTATTTGTATTTCCAGTATAAAAGTTAATCTTCAATAATTTTAATAAAAGTTACATTAATTAGTCTTTTAATCTAATTTCTTTAATTTTTATTATTATAAAGTTTAGTTAAGTGTTCTTTTATTTATATATTCTCAACAATTGTAAAAAATAATATTTAAACAAGATTAGTTATGCACCCCTTCTCACTTTTAATCGAAAATTACAACTTTGATTTATTTTGCACCGTAATGTTCCTCCGATTTTAGGCATTAATGAAATTCACCTTTTACTATATATAAATAAAACTGTGTCTAGCAGGGGTTGCGGAACCTAAGCCGATTTCCCACGCATTGGATGCCACACTAATGATTTCATCTCACCAAATGATCTCTATGTCTAAGTAAAAATCTGATGGGTAGATGTTAGGGTTTACTGAAGGTGAAAACAAGAAACAAGTTTTATTAATAGAATAACTTTTTAGTATCCCAGCTACGAAAAAATCTATAAGCCAAAAATTGTTGAGGTATATAATAGATTCTATAATATTTTTCGATGCTACTTAAATCAACGACGTTATTTTGAGTAATCGAATTCCCTTCTCCTCTCTCTCCGGTTCCGATTTCAGCCATTAACTACTATGAAATTTAGTATTAAATGACCGAAACGGTCTTTAAATTATATTAAATATGGAGTATTTAATAGATCATATGTAAAATCATAATTGTTGGCGCTATTGCAATACGTATTTGCAGGTAACTCACGCGGTAAAAGTTCAATGAAAGCAATATTTGGTGTTTAAGCTTCTTAAAAAGTGAAAAAGAATTTAACAGCTCACTGTTAATATGATATGAGGAAGATTGTGGACTTACTGAAGGCTGAAACCTTAAAAATCCATTCTTATTGGTTCCAAACAATTCTTCTTTCCGGCTTATAATAACGGAGGTATTTGGAATTTTCGAAATCCCCCTCCTCCCACTGTCCGATTTCAGCTATTAACGAAGTTGGTCTATAGTTTTACACAGTAAGTTTAAGTGTCGAGTTTGGTAACGATCAACAGTATACACGGCAGAATTACAGGCTATACTCTTAGGACTTTGGAACAGCAACTACCACTAAAAGAGACATAGTAGGCATTTGTACAGACTCACTAAGTTTAACAAAGTCACTTGAAGACATATACTCCACTAATCCTCTTATTATTGAAATTTTTAACAATATGCATAGACTAAAAAAAAACACATTACTATTTATTGGTTACGCAGCCATGTGGGCATATCTCAAAGTAATATAGTAGACAAAGCAGCCAAACAATCAACTCAACTTGAACAAATAGATTTTTTGGACACAACTCACCAATACGCTTTCTCTCAAATAAGAAAACTCGTAATTAATGACTGGAATAATTTATGTTATTACACTGACAGTAAGCTTACAGAAATCAAATCAAACACGCTCAACTGGACACAAGTAACAGAGACTCTAGAAGAGAAGAAATTGTACTTACACGCCTACGCACAGGACACACAAGACTAACACATTCATATCTACTGAGCAGACGAAATGAACCTATATATCACTACTGCAGTAGATGGCTGACTGTAAAACATACTAACTGACTGCACACAAGTAAAAACGTAGCCAACCCCCCACAAATGTATGCCAACTACTGGCCGACAATAACCAATCTATAGATGATGTTTTTAAGTATTTAAGAAATAATGGATTATTTGATGAAATATAAAAGCTATTATTTATCATTATGAAATTTATATATACCAAGCACTGTACGTGGAATATATGTTTTGCCTTCTTCCAGTTTAACTATTTAGAGTTTTTTTTTCTTTTAGTTATTTTTTGTTTTTATTTTCTCTCTTGTTGTAAAAATACAAACAATTTATATTACGTTTGGCCCATTCTATTAATTTTGTACATTTGTAAAATTAAGCTGTGTAAAAACTATAATATTTATTTAATTTTGTAAAATTATATTCTAACATATTAAAAGATGAATCGCCATTGTAGCAGCATGGTTCTATTTGTTTTGTACATTTGTAGAATTTAGCTTTGAAAAAATTTTAATATTTATATGATTTTGTAAAATTATAATCTAACATGTTAAAAGATGAATCGCCATTGTAAAGGGATCTCAAATAAATAATAATAATTAAATAAAGGTAACGATCAAACAAAACTTGTTAGCTCTAGGGCATTAACGGTCACACCCATATTAATATCGTTCTCACCTTGTTTTCGTTCATTTTATGTGTAGGATCGGTAGGGATTTGAAGATATTTTTTGAAAATCGCTTATTGAGCATTGCCCCATTAGGAGATTTCCGGTCTTGGCCACAGTAGAGCCGAAGCTAAGAGCAGAGCCACAGGTGGACGGCAGATGGGACTTCTGCACTAATCAGCTTATTTCGATGTAAATCCGTTTTCGATGGAATGTTAGGAGAAAGTGATTCGGGTCACCGTAACGGCTCCTCAGAGAGTCGTTCCCTAATTAGAAACGAATCCTAAACTCCTTCAGTTCGATTCATTACAAGTTCCTAACTTTATCAATGGTTCCTTAGTTGTTGTTTGTCTTTAGATCTCTAACAAAAGTTGGAGTTATTTCATGATGAATGGACCCCCATAGTCCTTCGGTATCCCAAATAAAAGGTAATATGAGGCAATTTTAAGTTAAACATTTATTATAAATACACTTCAAAGGACTACATATAGTAAAATATTAATATGTTCTTTCCTTTAAGGGAGATCTGTTAAAAACAATTACATTCATGCTGTGTTGAGAAAAAACTCGACCAAATCTTAATATTCTTTGTCGGCATCGTATAGATGATCTATTTTTTACTTTATATTATTACTTTTTTTTTCTAATATCACACGTAGACACAATCACAAATTATAGAAATTAAATCCTGCTTGATTCACTTTATTAATCTCTTCATGTTTCGCGTTCTTTAGTCCAAAGCCTCATGAGGAGTACAGTCCTCACGGAGTCAGCCCATAGCCTTGAGAGGCATATTTTCACTAAACTGGCTTCGTTGCTACTAAAGTATAGACGAAGCAGATGTAGAACTTAGGCAGTAAGTAGTTACTACGCAGATATTATTTAGTTAATACATAGCTAGCTGGTAGTTAGTACCTAGATTGCAGCTAGATGACCTTACAAACACTAAGTTGATTGGTAAATAGTAGGTAGATGATGTTCCACATAGAAGCTAAAGATAGTAAATACATGTACTGGGAGATTGGCCATCTATGTCCTACTACCTGGTACATAGTATACGTAGATAGTAGGAAGATGACATGGTAGATTGTACGTAGATAATAGGGAGATATTAGATAGATAGCACTTACTTTGTAGATCCTATGTAGATAATACGTAAATAGCAGGTTGATAGTATATAGATAGTATGGATAGTATAGATGTGATACGCAATTCGTAGGCATAGGTAGATGGAATATAGATAGTAGATAGAGAACACGTAGATAGTAGGTCGATAGCATACAGGTAGTACGTGCATTGTAAGTAGATTATACTTAGGTAGTAGGTAGATAGTAGATAGAGAATATCTAGATAGCAGAGAGATTGTAGACAGAGATTACATAGGTAGTAGGTAGATAGTAGATAGAGAATACTTAGGTAGTAGGTAGATAGTAGATAGAGAACACGTAGATAGTAGGTCGATAGCATACAGATAGTACGTGCATTGTAAGTAGATTATACTTAGGTAGTAGGTAGATAGTAGATAGAGAACACGTAGATAGTAGATAAAGAATACGTAGGTATTAGGTAGATAGTAGATAGAGAATACTTAGGTAGTAGGTAGATAGTAGATAGAGAACACGTAGATAGTAGGTCGATAGCATACAGATAGTACGTGTATTGTAAGTAGATTATACTTAGGTAGTAGGTAGATAGTAGATAGAGAACACGTAGATAGTAGGTAGGTAGTAATAGAGTATGCGTAGGTAGTAGGTAGATAGTAGATGTAGAATACGTAGGTAGTAGGTAGATAGAAGGTAGATAGTAGATAGAGAATACGTAGGTAGTAGGTAGATAGTAATAGAGTATGCGTAGGTAGTAGGTAGATAGTAGATATAGAATACGTAGGTAGTAGGTAGATAGAAGGTAGATAGTAGATAGAGAATACGTAGGTAGTAGGTAGATAGAAGGTAGATAGTAGATATAGAATACGTAGGTAGTAGGTAGATAGAAGGTAGATAGTAGATAGAGAATACGTAGGTAGATAGAAGGTAGATAGTAGATAGAGAATATGTAGATAGTAGGTAGATAATTCGATGATACTACGTAGATTGTAGATAGATGACCTGAGACTCAGAATCTAGAAAAAAAAATTGAAAGACCTCGAAACTCACTAGAATCAAAGCAATTTTCATTCTATATAATAATTTGAAACTCTCATGTGTTGTTGTTTTATCCCTGAACGCTATTTCGCTCCTACGATTTTCCATAAGCCTGTTTGAATTTTCCGAACAAAGAACCTTTCCTAAGTTATTAATGGAATTTCCCAAAGGGGAAAAGGAATACATGTTTCATTCAGTCTCTCCTTGTCATTGTACGCTACGGCTATTATATTTTGTAGGAAACATTCATAAAGAATTTTTTCAGTGTTCTTTAAGAAGTTATTGTTTGAACTTCATTATAAAAAATAACATAGGCTAAAATAAACTTGTGATCTTTCAATCTAAAGAGATTAGCTTATCTAAGATGATCAAATAACTAATTAAAAAGGCTGACCCATTTTCTTGGAGTTTGCACAAAGTATAGTTCTTTTGAAGAGTGTTTATAATTAATAGCAAGGTTAATTATTGCATCTCCGTTATTCACGCAGAATAATATTGTAATTTTAATGCTGTAATCCTTTCACTTCTATAATCCTTTTTGAATAATGTTAGTATTATTAAATCGTATTAAATTTATTCATGATTGAATTCAAAAGCAGCTCTGAAGCGGGTAAAGTATACTTTACAAATTTTGCTATATTCACCTTCACAAGCTATTTCAATAATTCTCAAAAATAAACCGTATTTTCATTGTTTATGGAGAGCTGAAAATAACAAACAGACAAAAAAAAATAGTAACGACCAGTTTTCAACTTTTGAAAAAGTTATTCTACCATCTTATATAAAAGATGGCGAAAATGAAGGCCGTTATTATAAATATCAGGGATGAGCAACACGCGGCCCGCGGGCCCTTTGAACATGTCCATGCGGCACGGCAAGCATTTCTAAAACTGAATTTATTTCATCAACTTTCTCCCGCCAAAATATAATATTGTAATAAAATTAATTAAGTGTACTGTAATATTGTTATAAAATTAATTATAATAAAATGCTAGTACATACTAAACTGAAACAATTTTTTGTGGTCAGTTACTCACTTTTCGGCGACTTGTTCAATCAAACATACAATACGAACCCGCCGACTTTGTATGTTTAGCTGATTCCCTTAAGGGAAATCAGCTATTGAGGTTGTACTCATGACGTGATTTTCTAAATTATTCTACAAATGTCCATCGATCCTGGCAAAGACATGTACTATGAACTAAAGTCTGTAAATAATAAATAATTAAACTAATAAATATTTAATGATGAAGTCGCTTTTTATCTTTTTTTTATAAAGTATTGTTCGTTAAATCAAAATTGAAAGCGCAAATTAAAATTGTGGAAACAGCATCTTTTGCAGAATAATGTCTCACTTTCCACATTTAGAAAAAGAAAACATTACAACTTCTCAAAAATACGCACAATATATAGGCATTTTAATCAACGAATTTCAATTACAATTCGAAATGTTCAAAGTTGAGAAGACAGCAATTTCCGTGAAAAAGTTTTCCTCGCCATTTAATATCGATGTGAATACAGTTCCTGAAGACTATCAAATGGAAATGATTGACATGCAGAATAATACCGATCTAAAAAATGTATTCTTCTAAGTAAACATCCAAAAATTTTATAAATTTTATTTGAGTCCTGAGAAATTTTAGCTATTGACGAAAAATGCAAAACAAATGATGTCTATGTTCGAAAGTACGTACGTTTGCATACAATTATTTTCAACCATGAAATTAATCAAAAATGTGTTGTAAATTATTAATAGGTGTTACTTTATGTGCGGCCCGCCAAAAAATTTTAAAATTTAGAACGGCCCGGTGATTAAAAAGGTTGTTCACCCCTGATATATATAATTATTTTTGTACTCACACACACATATGGTCACCTCTTTCTAGTGGTCCCAATTTTAGTTAGATCTTTACTAAACTAGATATAAAAGCGTAGATATAGAAATCGGACAGGGGGAGGTAAAACTGGTGATTCGAAAATTAAAATATTATACGGCGGGCTTAAAAATTGTATTAAACCAACCCCTTATCGCAAATTTAGCTCCTTATAGTTATGTTGTTAAACATTTTTCTATCTTGATTATCAACAAGACATATTCATTTTTTTGTTTTCAGATTTTTGTAAATCCCAACTCCTACTCTAAGCTTACCATATATTCACCATACCAATTGTTGTTTCCATTGAAATGTGAGATAAGCTCAAATATTTCCATTGTGTCGTCATCATTTAAGATTTTACTAAAGTTTTAGTATTAGCTAGTTCGGCCGTTTCAGTAACTGTTCGGTTCTCGTGAAATTTCCCTATTCTAAAACTTCACGTGGGAAATCTGCTTAGTTTACGCAGCCCTGCGTGCCGGACTTTTATTTGATCAAACACACCTTACCATTAACGGTTTCATAGTTCACTCATGTCTAAGGAGACTTATAAAAGTCCGTAAGTCAGGTGTAGCGTAAACTAAGCAAATTTCTCATTTGAAGTTTTACAAAAGAGAAATTTCACGAGAGTGGAACAGTTATGGAAACGGCCGAACTAGCTATTGTCGGAAACTCACTACTATAACCGAAGTTAGCCGATCTCATCTCGTCCGTTATCCACAAACACTTAATAAAAGTGCAAATATCTCGGTTAATATTCGAGATAGACAATGATGCATATGACAATATTTATAGTAAACTTAATTTGCAATAAGATAGATTCTATACAATTTTTCGATCTGACGTATAGCAACGGAGATATTTCAAATTTTCAAAAATCCTTCCCTCTAAACCACCACTCCCACTGTTCCGATTTCAGCCATTAACGAACTTGATCGTTATTTTTACATAAAATGTTTAAATATCGAGCTTGGTAGTAATCAAACAAAAATTGCGACCACTAGAGCGTTACCAGACATATATGTATATGTATATATATATATATATATATATATATATATATATATATATATATATATAATTTTGGACGGACCTCATTTTCGTCATCCTCAGGGTAGGATCGATGGACATTTGAAGAAGGGTTTTTAAAATCGCGTCATGAGTACGACCTCAATAGCTGATTTCCTTTAAGAGAAATCTGCTAAAACCATTAATAAATCTACATGTTCTATGTGATATGCTATAGGGCTTTAGATATTTGTCCTATCTCAGTGACACACGACTAATCCCAAGCCCAGGGCTTGACAAGCCTCTCTAAATCTTATCCCGTTCCTAAGCCCTCCGTAACCTGCTTTTACTTTTGTCAACGGGCTCTCATCCGTCTTACATTCTAAATACAATAAATTTTATAGGAGTTTCGCTCGTCAGCGGCTTTGTCTCTTAGAACTAATGCTGAAGTTTGTCCACTGAGCGTTTGAAAGGCCTCAAATTTATTCAAGCGCTTTTATTGTTGGACGGCTCAATTTAAAAGAAAAAAAAATCTAAGCCACTTAAAAGATTAGTATGTGTAATGCGCGAGACATACTCTTTATATAAATTCATCGTAGAAAAGCATATGTTAAGACCTAGAAAATTGATATAAGGAATTTACATGGTATTTTATCAAATATTCAAATAAACAGCTATATATATATATATATATATATATATATATATATACATATATATATACAGTATATATAGCTATGCTTCTTCTTGAATTTATTTCTCAAAACTTGAAACTTTTTAGGTAATGGATTTTTATATTTTTCATCATTAGTGGTGTGGTATATCTCCGTTATTGTTAATCTTAACGTGGCCGTCGAGGTGGTAAGGTCCAATCTATTTGTAAGAGTGCATTAGTCCTGAAGAGGTGTCATAGAAAACGCAAAAAATGTAGAGGAAAATAAATTACTGGTATAGTTCAGGTCTTTTTCATCTATTGGTCTTTCTCCTTCATTAGAGAAGGATTGAGTTTTAATATACCATTGTTATATTGTTAAATGCATTCAATTATGCAATTATTAATAAATTAAGCAGATTTATCACTATGGTCTATTTTATTTAATAAGAAACCTATGTAAACATTAGTTGAAATTTAATCAAGGAAATGACCAGTGAGAGTAGAGGGAATTTCGAACCTAGGAAATATCTTCATTACCATAAGTCTCAAGAAACAATTGTATAGAACCAATCTCATTGCACATTAAATTTACAATAAATATTGTTCTATACATTTATTCCCTATCTTGAATATTAACCGAGATATTTGATTTTTCAGTTTTCAGCCTTCAGTAAACCCCCCACTTCTACTTATGCTACATGAACATCCATTGTATATAAATGCTCCATTATAAATTACAGTACTAGATATAATAAATAGTTTTCAACAAATTTAATATGTTATATTTTGATATATTTCCGTTATTGTTTTTCTTTCCTGTGAAAAGTTGGAACACCTGTTTGTTTACGTTTCATGTGTTTCCCGTCTGGAAGTTTATTATCGTTTGTATTTATTCACTTGTTGTTGACGGTGCTATTGTGTTACCAGTGTGTAGATTTATCTATCGTTAAACATCACGAGGGAAATATGCTTACTGGACTTTTTTTTAAATTTTTATTGATACAAGAATAAAGGTAAATGAAAGTTGATATCTATTTACAACTATATACTCTTCAGGGCCCGGGAATATTCCTTGTATAACTATATTAATATTTCATCCATGGAAAAGGTTAAACAAATATACATATCCTCTATATGTTTCTTTCCTTGTGAGGCACGAGAGAAAAATGAATAGCAAGCAGAGCCAAGATGTTATCTGAGATAATACAAGATGTAAATAAATATAATAAGGAGAAAATGTCTAAGGAGACTAGAGGAAGGAAGGTAAGAGGATCGACTCTTGTTTGCAGGCTTTATAAGATAACTCGCTAAGATAAGCAAGCTCTGGATCTAAGCCTTTATTATAAGACACATCAAAGTGCCGCTTTATCTCGCAGCCCTATTTCTTCATTTTCACTGTATTATTTCATTTGCTCAGTGTTTTCCTTCACTGTCTCTCCCCTCTTTAAATTGGTTTGTTCTCTCGTTAAAATGTTGCTTTTCGGAGTTTATACATCAAGCTAAATTCGACCTGAATTATTTCCAGAGAATATTCATAGGGAAAGGGTAAAAATCCCACGAAGGGGCTGCGTGAACTAAGCAGATTTTCCAAATGCTGCATGTGAAACTGGCTATCTCATCTCATAATATATCAAATTGCGTGCGATTGTGAAATTATTATTTTTTTTCTCAGGATAAATCGCTCCTGATTTTTTTTTTACTGTTTTAAATCAAAAACATGTTTATTTAACAAATAACTTAGCTTATATGCCTACCAACATATTTTTTAATGGTAATTAACTTATTTAATTAGCTCCTTGCCTGGCAAGGAGCTCGCTACCAGCGGACGTCACCGGTTAGGCAACCCGCAAAGTACATGATCGGTTTAAAATAACAAGCAACGAAAACGGGTTAAAATAACACAGTATTCGTTAACAAATAAATTTAACTTACAGGTGATAACAGTTTACAGATATACAAATACACATTATACTGTAATAACTTCTCTCCTACCATGGTACAATTAAAACAGGTCTCAAGACAAAGCCTGGGTTTTTCAGGACATTCAGGGCAATAATAAATAGTTCGGTTTCTCACTTTTCTCCCGTCTTCTCCGATGGCCTTACTGCATTGCATACAGTTTTTTTGAAACCGCTTATTCCCTTTACCCGTGAATGGGGTAAAAACTAGGGAAATGCAGCCATTTTGTGGGTATTTTCGGGGATAAGGGAATCACAGGAGTTTTGAATGATATTAATTTATCCTCTATTGCAAGGCGAAAGTCCCTTGGTCAGAACCCCTTTTTTAACCTTCGTTTTTCCATTTTTCAAAATTTTGATTCCTATAAATAATACAAACCATCATTATTATTATTATTTTAAAAACCCATAAAAAAAATATGCTTTATAATGTGTTAAATACTTTAAAAATCACAGTAATAATGCTTACCTTAAAAAAAAGAAGAATTTTCTGATTAAAACTTGAAAAAAATCCACTAAAATCGGAAACGAAGTACACTGTTAGATAGAAGACACTTGTCTGAGGCGAATGACGCCATCCGGAGTCGGTTTTAACGAGCGTACCCCCTCCAATTCCAGTTGGGAATACCCAGGGCAGGTCCTTGCCAGGGAAGGACGTCGCTCCTTGGGTTGGGACGGCCCTCCTTGCCTGGCAAGGAGCTCGCACGGGATGTGATATTCTCTAGTTATAAGCAAACATCCTATGAGCCCTCAGAAAACAACAAATTTCGATTCACTCACTAAACATCATATTTTTTTTCAGGGGTAGGGCTCAGGTTGGCCGTGTGAGTTAGGGCGTTGGTCTTAGTCCCGCTTGGTAAACCTAGAGTTTCGAGTTCGATTCCCACCTTGGACAATAGGAATTTAGTTAGTGACGGACTCATTCAATAAATTCCTTAGCCCAACCCTGGCTAGAAAAGAGAGGTAACTTGAAGATAACCCGTCCTAATTAGCCATAGTAGCAAAACGTTTAGGTAACTACATAAATTAAATTAACATTTGATTTGCTAGAAAATGAATAAGTAATAACTGTTGAGGAGCAATAGCTCAACAATATTGATTCTATTACATTATTCAATCCGGCACGTAATAAAAGAGATAATTTTAATTTTCGAATTACCCACACCACTACCCCACCCACACATCTGTCACCAAATATGATCTTTAGTGTTGAGCAATACTTTTAAACATAGTGTATTGTACATTTCTACCTGGAATCATAACAATAGGATAAATAATTTGTCAAGTCCTACTTACGCATTTTTCTTTTTTTCTAATACAAAGAAACAAGTGAAAAGAATTGTTGGGTCTTTTTTACTTAACACATGCCAGTGATTTAACTCATTATTATATCAATAACAGTGAAGATTGTTTGTTAACAATTGTTTATTTAAATATAACCAAGGTTTCTAGTAAACATGAATATAACCATAAATGAAATTAATAACATTTTTCATTGTGGAGGCCAATAGTTTCTCATTGATTCCAATATACATTCAAAAATGTCCCTATTTTCATATCTTCTCCTATATATAAATTCACAAAGATATGAATCAAACAAAGTTCTTCTAGTTCCACATTCGTTTTTGTTTCTTCTTTTTATACTAGCCCATAGCGACTCAATTCTTTGAGTGTGTGCACCTGTTTTTGGGTCAACAAAATTTTCACTATGATTGACAGTAAAATGTTTGTTCCTCATTCCTGGAATTTTTTTCAAACCATTATATGACCTCCATAAATCTGAGAATATTGTTGTACCCGGTCGTATTGAATTTTTGATGCACTCCGTTAATGTTTCAGCTGTTCTGTCCGGTACAGCATAGAGGAAAACTTCTCTGTTCTCTCTACATACACCTCCAAAAACCCATTGATTTGGGTAGAGTCTTCCTTTTTGGTATTTTCTTTTAGAAAAACAACTTTCATCAATTTCAACGTTTAAACCCTCTCCACCAATTATCATTGATTTTTCTAAAATATCAATAGCACAAATTTCTCTGAGCATATTCTTCCAATCTGTTATTGTTTTTTTAAGATATATTCAATTCCTTCTTACAAAATTTTGTAGTTGCGTATCCATTTGCCCATGCGTATATGAATAGTAAACATTTCCTTAATGAAATTTTACAATGTTTAAACCTTGTACCATTAAGCGCAGCAACGTATTGCCTACAACTTCTCATATTGCATTGATAAAATGGCGATCTAGTTTTGCTAAAATAAATCTTCATATAATGTCCTTTTTTACACTTTCTCTTTCTGTGAAGTACTCCATACTTCTGTAAATATTGAAAAGCTTTTTCTTCGGAATAGATCAACTTATTAAGTTTTAAAAGATTCATAATAAAAAATAAACACTCCCTAAACTTTTAACCTGAAAGTATACTGAAGATAAGTGATCACATGGTAGTAGGCGTATCTAATATCAAATGATATGTTATCGTGATCACCTTTTACTTAGAAAATTAACTGGCATGTGTTAAGTAAAAAAGACCCGAATTGTTTTAAATAAAAGCGTTTGTAATCATAGGGAAAGATAAGGAAAAACGCATATTAATTATTACATATTTTATTACTGTATGTTTTAGGGGTAAAAAAGAATAAAGTTGACAGTTTTGTTTCTCCCCTACCATTCATATTATATCATTAATCTTTGGCTCCTATTTCATTTCTCATCCGCATCTCAGTTCTGCTCAAAACAATGGCATTAGTAAAATGGATGTGCTACGGACCATTTGTTACAACCGAAAAATAAATTTCACGAAAACACTAATCTTTATAAATGATGCGAAAACTACTCGGCGGATTAATATCACTGCCGAAATGTCTAGCACAATCTAACTCCAGTTGCACTTCCTATCTGAAGCATTATTAATGATTTTGCTCTCTGGTGTTTCGTTCGTTCTACATTAATTTCCAGCATTTCCCGGCGTTCTATGCAAACTGTTAGCAGATCGAGGTCTTCTACCAACTATTCAGCTCTGTGCAATGAAACGCTTTCGATATATCTTCAAATGTACACCGATTCAACCTAGCAGAGAACGGAAATGGGTTCGTTTCAAATTTTAATTTAAACGCTACTCCTATTACTTCAATTAAATACTCGAGATGATTAATATCTTACACACATATTAATATATCATTTAAAATTAAAAGTCAATTTCGTTAATAGGGATTAAGGGCAGGGTGAACTTCAGCATCATAAATATCCTCGATTATTATAGACACAGACAGTCGAAGAGTATAATATAATCAAACTTTTAGTTTAACTTATTTATATAAAAGTGTTTTGTTTTTGTCATATATTCCCTCAAATATGAACGGACACTAGTAATTTGAACTTATTATTTCAAAAAGGTTCCGACAGAATACTTTTATATAAGCTGTTTTACAATTTTACTCCTACTGAGAGAATATAGAGTATATGTAGTGAGATTGCTTTATTTCTGTATCATTTAATCTTGTGGGGGAAAGGTTCTTAGCAGTTTTCAGAGGAAATGCGTGGCAGTATTTATATAAGTTGTTTAGTTTGTACGCCTTCAATATCTTAGTTACAAAAGTGTATAGAACAACAATTGTATGGAGAAGTTTTAACAGTACTGGTTCTGTATGATTTTTCAACCCTCCTCATATTAATAGAGTTTCACCCCACTTCATATATTACCTAGAAGCTTAAAAATCGAGTTTGGATACGATCAAACAAAAACACACCTGCTGGAGACTAGGTAATAGACAAGTAATACATAAATGAGCATGTGTTTGTTTGTGTGTGTCATCTCCTTTCTAGAGTAAGTAAACATATGGAAAAAAAAATAATTGTAAAAATCTCGTCAGGAGTACAACGTCAATACCTGATTTCTTTACAATTGTCTGTGACGATGGATATATTTTATGGGTTTTATTACGGAGAAGGTATCTACGATTTGCCGTTGCGTGCAACAGGTGTTATCAGGCATCTGCCAAAAATAGCTGCCCTAAACACCTGTTGAATATCTAGTATGTGCAAGGAAGCTGTTTCAACGAGCTAGAATGTCACCCAGATGGCATGCCATCCATTATTTCTCCATTAATGAGTACACACTGTAAACTAGGAATTTATATCAGGCATCCTGCCCTCAATGGATATCACGGTAAAAGGATTTAAGGTTTATGATATCAACAGCATAAGCAAAACTAAAATATCTTTTATATATACACACTCAATTGTAATACATTCGGTATATAACGTTTTTAATCAAATATTCATCCATCCTACCAAGAAGATGGCCAAAATAGTGCAATTTAAGGTTTTAGATAGAACTAAAAATCAATTTCGTTAATGGCTGAAAGCGGACCAGAATTGGGCGAGTCAAAATATATAAAAAAAAAATCTCTGTTATAATCCGTGGTAAATTTGAATAGTTTACGCCTCCCATGTGTAATTAACGTTTTACATAAAATCGATATGCAAGTCTTATATACTCCTAAGCAGTGTTAGGAAGAAATTATTTTTGATACGTGACAGAGAAACAAAATCATTCTTTGATTTATTTTTAAGAATTAAGGGTATTCGATATTTAAAAATATTAACAAATAATTTCACGTCATTTTTTATTTTAAAAATATGCTACAATTGTTTTTTGCCAACCTACTGATGAAAATTTTATACGATGGATAAATATTTCATCCCCACAGTAAATAGAATTTCGATTATAATTTTTATCAGGCGGAAGAAAATTTATTCTTTTAATAATTATTATTAATTTAATAATTTATTTATCTACTAGGTCGGATCGATGGACATTTGAAGAAAGATTTCGAAAATTTCGTCATGAATACAACCTTAATAGCTGATTTCCCTAAAGGGAAATCTGCTAAAAATACACCTCGGGATTTGGGCTGGCTCAACCTTGTTGAACCACAGGTCAAACACACCTCCACTCTTAATGCTTCATTTATTAAGAATGGCCCGTCTAACCGGAGTTGTCGGCTCAATAGGGACTCTTGAGCACTGAAGATGGGACGGTTCGCCCTGAAAGTACTCTTCACTTTATAAATGAAGCATTAAGAGTGGTAGTGTGTTTGACCTTTTGATCCTTCCGTTGATAATCATTATAAATTCGATAATCGCTTACTTAATTATTCCATAACCAATTCATGGAGGAAGGCCAATAAAAATAAATGAAGGCCTGAAATGATTATTAAAATCATTTTTGTTTCTCTAATAATATTACCCCTCATCAGTAAAAATTCTAAAGATCAATACCTCATATATTAAAATGTATGAATTATCCTTATGAAGTGTAGTATATCTAGTAAATGAGAATTTATAATTTAGCCACTATCACTTTAAAATTTCTAATACATTTAAAAATATATAATTCACATATTTTATCTCTGTTTTATTATTGATCAATTGTTTTATATTTAATGTGATGTGTGACTTGACCTGTCGTACTTTGTGAGTCATTCTCTGACTTGTTCGGCTAGTGGAAGGTCTTATGTAGTGATGTAGCCGTTAGTTTAGTTACCATTATAAATTAAAATTTCTCCGCTTATGTGAACGCTTAACTAGAAGATATAAAAATTATTTTGATGATCATTTGGTGTTTAAATTTTTTTGTTGACCTCCCATCGTGCATTAGTTAAGTAAAGTTAAATAGGACACATTTTCACAACAAATTATTCTAATACTCCTAACACTTCAACAAACTGTGGTATCTTTCGTACATTTTGACTCCTGTATTTCTGGTCCCTTCCGGTTTCCATAATACGGGATTGATCAGTACCTTTTGGGGGAAAGGGAGGGTTGAATATTAGCCATGGGAAGTGGGGGAGGAGGGCTCTTTCGTTTAGTTCTGTTTCATATTCATGACTTAGAAATATTTCAAAGACCCATAGAGTTAGCTCTTCCTCTCAGATATTCTCTCTCTCTCTCTCTCTCTCTCTCTCTCTCTCTCTCTCTCTCTCTCTTTCTCTTGCTCTACTTTCTTCGTCATAAAAGAACTTTCCTGATGCGACGTCAATTCAGAAAAATGTATGAGGGAGCGGTTATGATGACAAGCTCCATAATTTGAAATGCTGCCTGAGAACATCAAAGAAACATTCCTTTTTGGGAAAAAAATAATGCCAACGGAATATGAAAGTTGAAAGTAACTAGCTCTCTAGAGTACCTATATTCTTTCAATTCATTCTTCAACGAATATTCTTTTGAGTATTTTAGTAGTAACCAAAATTAAATTCAGCCCTTATATTGTGGATATATGCATTTAGCATTGTATAATTTATTCTTGAATGTCCTTACATATATTTAATTAATTACGTGAAGCCACAATGAATACATACATTAATAAAGATTTTTCACCTTTTTAAAACCAGGATTTTAAAATTTATTTCATAGACTTACAGACTGTATGAGCTCTATGTATTTATATTAGTATTCAAAATTATTTAAAATATTTATTCGAGCAACATTAAATATATTTTTGAATAACTAAAAATAAGCCTAAATCTCCTTTTGATATAATATTTACCAAAATACACTTGGAGAAAAAAATAGGCTGGATATATAAAGTGGCTGGACAAATAATTAATTTTTGTTATATGGATGTTTATTAAATATCGATATAAGGAGAAATATAATGAAAATCTTTGGCTCTACAGCCCATAAAGGACTAAGGACTGCCACACAATATTGAGAGGAGGCGGTAGGTCCAGCTATATCCTTAATCAAATATAGAAATATTTTTATATTATTTTAGATCTTCATTACAACTACTCCACTACATTGTATGGTGGTTGGACCAGGATCCATGATAATGCAGATTTCTATAAATCTTCCTCTAAAAACAAACCTTTACTGTTCTTCTTATTCCACAATTCAATAACTCACTGAAGTTCATAAAAACAAGGAACTGCACTGTCCATTACTTAAACACGTCATTACACTATTCTCCACATAATAAAACTGTTATTCATTTGAAGAGAACTTAGGAAAAACTAACTCTCGGGAAGAGCAGAGCTGCTTTTACAGCTAGGCGGTGACATCAAAGGAAACTGTCTAGACGCGTCTATATCTCAGACGGGTATTCCCGGGCCAGACGGCGTAGTATATATATATATATTAAAATAAAATAATAATTTCAGACTATATATATAACTACAATGGTTGATTATTGCCAACGAATCCAAGACAATGTATTGAGTTAAGGGCAGCCAGTCTTCATCTTCAATCCTAACTTTTTTTGAGAACAGCATTCATTTTAGGGATTTTTTGTCTAGGTCAACCTTAAATTGACCATCGCCAAACTCATCCCGGAATAATTTCATTTCCTGTTTCCTTATCGAACTGAATTGATTTCTCACAAATGGAATTCTTTTCATTTTGTACCTTTAAAAATTGTCCTACTCGTTGCATTCGTACCTTATTGTAAGGCTTATTTAGTCTTGAGCAAAGAGGTAATAATGTAGTTATTGGACGTAGTTCGTGGAGCCTTCGGAGTCAATACTGTAAACGTCCTCACAGCAAGCAATTATTCGAACTAACTTGTAAAAACTATTTCTGATGAAATATAAAAAGCACTGTATCAAATCTCAAGAAATAGCAAAATAATGCCAAGGAATATTTTGGGAATAAACTTTTCATTAAAGAGTATCAGATTTATAAATAAATATATATATATATATATATAATGTGTCGATCTATTTAGAAAACTTTGATTTGAGTAAATGTAAAACAAATATGGAATTACTTTCCAAAAAAAGAGGTGAGGTCTACTCTTGTTGATATTGTCTTATCTAACTTTTTAATAACATAACTTTTTCAATTTCTGTCAACTGGCTTTTGTCGAGTAAATTATTCTATTTATGTTTTTTTTAAGTTGTAAATTGATACAACTTTCCTTTCTTTGTATTTTTCTTTCTAGTCAGTCAGTTATATTTTCAAGCTTAATATGTTATTCTTGACTTTCAACATAATTTTATGTCCCAACGGAATGAATAATGAAGTGACCTTTGAAGACTAATTCATTAGTTTTATTTCGTCGTTTTCAGAAAAACTGCCAGTGGTTGTTAATCCTCAATACTATGACTTGGATGGACGCTATCGTTAGAACCTTTAGTGTTCGACAGTATGGAATTAGCCCATTCGAAGACTACAGGTCTCCAGATGTGATGTTTGAATAGATTCTTGCTCCAGGGATGATTACAATATTACAGGCTTGTGTTCTGGTTGGTTTATCGAAAGGATATATATGTATATATAGTTTTTGTTTTAAAGCTCAGGATGATTAGCTAATAAACATCTACATTAAACGCTATTATATTGAGTTTGGTAATGACTAAACAATAATTGCGACCACTTGAGCAGCAAATATATATATGAAATAGTTTACGAAAATGAGGTCTTTTCATATATATATATATATATATATATATATATATATAATCTGATGCGTTAGAATACTATTGATGTGCTTCACTAAGAAGGGGTGTTGCTCAGCGTATCATTTAAATTTAATTTATTTTTAAATTTTCTGAAGGGTGACTTCCTATTTGTAAGACAGAAGAATTAAATATCCAAACTGTTGTTGATGTTGTTATTCAGGCTTCCTTTACGCGGCGGCAAATTGGTACAGATTATCAATAGGTTGGCTACCACCATTTTCTGACCAAGTGGGACGATAGGTTTTATTAAATACGTCCACTACTAAAGAAATTCCTATTAGCAGATATCCCTTAAGAGAAATCAGCTATTTAGGTCGTATTGATTATTGAAAAATGTCCTCAATTGTCCTGGGATCTTAGATAGGAGATGACGAAAGTGAGGTCTTTTCCAAATTTTATAAATAAATATACATAATTTTGAAAGATTTAAATTTAAATAATACTCTGAGCAACATCCCTTCCTAGCGAAGCTCATCAAAATAATTAAAACGCATCAGGTTTTTCATTTGTATGGAAAAACTCCAAGAGAACTCCATATTTCTTTCCCACATAATACGTAACACAAGCGGTTATAAAAAGTACCATTAAGCGAACACGAAGTCATTTGTATTTGGGCTGTAGAGGGCTTTGGCTGACTATGACAGGGTGTTCTGCAGCTGACAGATACACACCCCTTTAGTCCAGCCACGGTCTGAAGGGTAGGTGTCACTCGGACAAACCAAAATACAAAACTAAACACGACCGACAAACAGTTAATCAAAGTCAGAAACTAACTGCAACCAAGTATTTCGCAGATTTACCTTAATAGACAACATCTATTGAGGTTAAATTCATCAACAATTAAGAGATTGCATGCGTCCCACACGCAGGGGTTTCGTAAGCTAAGCAGATTTCCCAAGCATGACACACAAATGGTCTCTTCACCCCATATATTTTTTATTTTTAAGTAAAGATTCTAATGAGTAGAAGTGGGGTCTACTGGAGACTGAAAACAAGAAATTACTAATAACTCGCTTAACATTTGAAACAAGAAAAACTGTATAGAACATCAATAGTTTAACAAGATAAGTACATTAACATTTCTCGATACTACATTAAATATTGGTGATATTTCGACGTTTCCCCCTTTCCTTCTCCAGGTCCGATTTTAGCCATTAGAAAATATGATCATTTGTGTTGAGTGTAACATTTAATGTCGAGTTCTGAATAAATCGTATATGTGTTTTCGAGTTAATAATGAAAAATATGAATTGATGAAGTCATGACAAAAGGTATCTTTATGTATCTCATCCATTAATGATTTGTTAAAAAATTATTTGGTTTATGAGCTTCGATTAATGTTGATGATATAACCCCGTATTTTAATGTATTGTTAATTAGCTTTATTACAAGGATTAAAGGTTAACTGATGGCCCAAAACTAAATTAGTAATAGCAAACAATTAATATTTTTTATAAAGGAAAATGTATATGATAACATTTATAGGCAGTTACATGTTGAATAAGATTAGTTGTATACAATTTTGTATCCATTGGTTCGAGCACTTCACTGTCTAAATCGACCTTTTGTTTTCGTAAATCGTATAGATATCGAGTTTGGTAGCTATCAAACACAAAATGCGACCTCTAGAGCGTCACACACAAACACCGCACGAAGGTAGTAATTCTAGTTTGATCCTTGCACGTAGTGTGGCAATTAACAAGTAACATGAATAATTTTGGACGGACCTAATTTTATTTATTTCCTATATAGAAGCATTGGTCAGGGAAAGAGTCTTTAGAAGATCAAGTCATGATTACAACCCCAATAGCTTTTAAAACGAATTAAATGTTGTTCAGAAATAATTTTGAGTCAGTTAAAATAAAAAGTGAAAGTGATATTTTTCCTCCTCCGTAAAAATTGTAGAAATATTCGTCAGTTCTTCTGCACCTCAACAAAAATAAATATTATTCAAATTATGCTGAATTGTAATAATTCTATGTAGTTTATTGTTTCTGCAATATTAGTAGAACTGATTAATTAAATATATATTTTTATAAAGCTATGGATGTTGCACTATTTATTAGGTTTTAAGAAGCTGGCGCTGATAGAAATTAATTTTCATGAAAGCTAGCTACGGGGGGGGGGGTGAAGTTTGTGATTCATTCCTATGTAAATTATATGGAAACAGGATTCCGAATAGCGGGCTCCAGCTCAACTAAAGCTAGGTATCACTTACACAAATTGCAGTCTCTCTTAGCTCTCACCAATGAATATGTCTCTAGCTTATGCAGTTTTTATCTGTCTTAGTTTTTAATCCTAATGCTCAGTTATTAACTGATTAATTTGATATAAAATAAATGGATATACAATAATGTATCAGCATATTTCCCTTAATAGAAATCAGCTATTGAGGTTGTACTTATGACATAATTTCCGAAAGCTTCCTTGAAATGTCCATCGATCCTAGCTCAGGCGTGACGAAAATGAGGTATGTTCAAAATCGATGATTGCATAGTCATTCATTCACTTTTGACTTCTTCTGTTGAATTTAATTGCCTGTCAGTATAGGTTTTAGTTAATTAAGGATGTAATAAACTAGATATATAAACACCACAATAGAGATGGCTGCAATCAGTTTTTATTTTGAATGTACTTGGAGTATATATTTAGTGGAGTATATATTTGGTAGCTACACACAATTTATACAACATAATAAAACTGTATTAAAAACAATAATTACATACTAATGTAATGTAGTAATTACAGGGATTCTAAAATTCTCAAAATATGCTTAATCAAGTATTTTATTTCATAAATACTGACGAAAATTCCAGCAGATATAGAACAACCTGATCGAAACCTTTACGTTCCAACATTTACACGTTCGATTTGAGCCATTAACGAACATGATGTTCAGTGTTGTTAGAAAGGTTGATTGTCGAGAATAGTATAGATCAAATAAACATTTTCAAGTCAGAAATATAATCTTACTTGAAGGCGTCATCACACAACATATCTTCATAAATTTTAAACATTGAAGGTCCGTTGGAAACATTATTTGGTTTTTACCTTTTTGATAAGAAATCTCATGAGATATTCACTACAAGTAGAGGTTTACTGAAGGCTGAAAAAGGAAAAATGTAATAATCTAGGTTAATATTCGAAGTAGAGAACACATGTATATAACCACATTTATCGAAAATCTCATTTGCAACAAGATTCGTTATATACAAGGTTTCGATTCAACTCATTTCACCCGACACAGTTCGATGTCAGCAGTTAACGAACTTCCGTTTTATATGAAACTTTTATTTGTCGAGTTTGGTAATGATCAGCAAACATTTTGACCGCTAGAGCTGTGTGTGTATGTGTGTATATATATATACAATTTTGAAAGGTCCTCATTTACGTCATCTCCTAGGTAGAACCGATGGATATTTGAAAGAAATTTCCGAAAATCGCGACATGATCCCTACAACCCATGGTTCAGGACTACAATGATCTTAAGAGAAATCAGCTAAAATACTCAAAAACTTTTACAAAATTTTAGAATAATCCGAAGTATAAATAACGAAATAAAAAAGAAATCTATAATAATATATGCCGTTTTCCTTGAATTTGGCATTTATGTAAAAAATATTGCATTTAAACATTTTTGTTTAAGGAATTCAGTTTATAATTTCATTAAATTTTGAAATTTAGCTGTTGAGTAACTAGTAATATAAATTATTTTTACTCAAATTGGTATTTATAATTCGTATAATATTCTTTAAAATAGGTATCGATATTTGGCATACATCTTGAGTCCATATTCAGCAATCCATCGAGACTCCAATTTTGAACTTCGTTTTTACTCTGCAGATAAATACAGCAAGGTTGATAAATCTTCTTTTGCTCCAGAACATTTTCAATTGATTATGAATTTGCTTGTTTCAAGGCTCAACACACACACACACACACACACACACACACACATATATATATATATATATATATATATATATATAAGATGAGTGATAATGAGTACTACATTGTGTCTAATCCTGTTAGGTTATGGCAGTGTTTACTAGAACGGCTGACTGTGTTTCGCGGAAGAAGCTGGTTCTTAGAAAGCAGACAGGCAAATTTATTAGAGAAGGAAGTCTGAACAAGCAAGTTGTAAGTTTGGGTTATATAATAGGATAGGTTTACAACATCCTGTCCCCCGGGGCCTCGGCTCTAAGTCATTATCAAAACTTGTAGCCATTTCCTGCAGACAAAGGGACTCAACCTTATCAAACAAATAAAATAGCACAGGCCTAAATATATTTCGGGGGAAGAAACCATTCTTTTCTTTCTTCTCTACCTAAAAAAAAAAACAGGCATAAACAAATAAAACGGTTTGTTAATCAGTAGATTAGTTCGGCCAGTAAATGTCGTATAGACTATGATTAGTATATAAATAATTATTCAGTCTCAGGTAAGAAAAAACGCCACTTTCCTTGACTATTCTTTATTCGTTGCGACAGAGCGCTTTCAGAGCATACGATCCATCATCAGTGCCCTCTTCACAATGATGTGACAGGAACCAAGGATTCCCTGTGACTCCAGGAGCGTATGCTCTGAAAACGCTCTGCCGCAACGAATAAAGAACAGTGAAGGAAAGAGGCGTTTTTTCTTATCTGAGATAATAATTCCTTCACCGTCCAGCACCTCAAAAAATGGATAATTATTCAGATTCTAGAAAAATTTCAAAACTATAGACTAATGATTTGGCTTTGGGCATGAAAACCTTGTACGTACAGACGACGCAGAAAAACTTACTAAACAAGCAACTCAGAGACGATTTTCTGACTTTAATTTAATGACCTTACCAGATTTAAATTTATAAATACTACAAACAAAATTACATGAGCAGATAATGTTGGCATAGAACATTAGAAAATTATCTGGGACAAATAAATCCTTTTATAAGCGAGTGGCCACCGAGCAGATGTGACAATAGAAGAGACGAAGTTACACAAACGAGACTTAGGATAGGACACTCACATTTAACTGACTCATAGCTGATGACTAGAACAGAAAGACCTCATGCAGAACATGCCATCAACCATTAACCAGGAAACACATACTGACTAATTGCTGGAACATTGAATACTTGTAGACTCCACATAACATGTAGGAACGTCTTACAGACAGGAAGTCCACATATCGACGATATACTAAATCACATTAAAAAATTGAATCTCTCTTTCAAAATTTAACTTCTCGTTTTTTTGATTTTGACATAGTGAGAAATTTAATATAATTTTGAACAATTTTAAATAATATAAATGTACAAGTATATAGGAATAAGATAATTTTTTTTATTTTTTTGTTACTTTATTAAAACCATTTAAAATTGTTGTCTTTATTACTAGTGTAATAATTATTTGCTTTCTTTATCAATTGTATTTAATGTTTATTTATTGTGATTAATTTTTTATTTGTTAGGTACAGTCATTTTTATCTTTCTATAATTTTGTGGTTATATTACTTTATATTAATAATTAAAAATAGACATGTTATACCATAGTAAAATCTGTAGGGCCATCTACCGGTCATCATTATCCCCTGATCCCTGGGTACATATCTGCAGTTTCCTCCGTACATTGTTAAGGAGATCTCAATCATACACACCTTTAAACAATTAAGCCACGAAATGACTCACAAATTACCCAGATTGAATGTAACCAACCATTGAAGAACGGCCAAATGTACCTCAAAGGAACGATTACCTTCTAAAAATAAATCTTTTTCTTTAATTTGTGTATATTTCCCAATATTTTCCCAGTTTTTTTTATTACACAGTAAACCAGAATATTTAAATGCATATTACTTACCTCAAATGAAACCAATTTTAATTTAGTAAGACTTTTGTATTTCTGAGTTTCTTTCACAAGTTGATAGCAATGGAGACATCAAAACCTCGGCAAATAGTTTTAAATATTTATTGAAAATTTAGTCAGTTTCAAAGAATGTGAACGAGCACTTCAGAACTGTAAGTACGCAATATGTAATTCGATTTTCAAAATATGTTATTTTAGTAGACACTTATTAATGTCGCAATGAATTATCATTGGGTTTTTAAAAATTTATATTATTATTTGTTGAAAAGGAATTGCCCTTTATTCCTATATACCAAGAGATGGTATATAAGCCACGAAACATGTTCGGCAATTGTGAATAAAGTTTGTAAAGAAAGAAAGGTGTTTTTTTTTTGTTTTTGTTTTTTGTGGCCCTTGTCATTAAAATATGATAAATATATATGAATATTGAGTCTAGAATAAGAAGAATAATTAATTATAAAATATAAATGTGATTAAAACATACAACGGGTAATCGTCAGCACAACAGGAAGTTGTGTAAATGGTAGGCGTTATTGCCGAATATCTGTTAACATTTGGGGCTAGGCAAATATCGGAGAGACATGGGCCTATGTGAGGCCGACACACATGGTAATTACACACTACATGCTAATATATGCATGGCTTAGTGTTTAGTAAATAAACTCTGCCAACCCCGTCTTCTTGCTGAGGGCTACACGCAATTCCATGTTTAATATGGACCGTTTGTTGTCAAATACCTCTTCGGGACCATTTGATAAATTTATATAAACTCAATACATAAATAACCACAGCTTAATAAATTTATATGAACTTGATATTTGTAAATTTGATAGCAGCTTACGCTTTAGGAAACTCTGATTTTTGGGTTATTCTCATGCAGTGATTTTCTATCTGTAACGAAGCCGAAAGTGTAGAATATGTCCACATTGTTAAAACAAACAAGAAGACTGAGATATGGAATACACCGCAAATATATCAAATACTAGCTAAGGTACCCGGCTTCGCCGGGAAATCAATTGAGCCTGGGTGATAAAGTTATTTTTTTGGAGCTTTACTTTTACAATATTTTTACTTTTTCCCGTCTCAATGCTCAGGATTTACACTCGAGTCCTGCGTGTTGGGATATGTTAATAATAAAAATATTTGGTGTGTACTTAATTGTACAAAATACACAATATTTTTATATTGCCCGTTTCCTGTGCATGCATATTTTTTATAAATAACATAATCATAATATTAGTATAAGTTTATACCAAATCATATACGGAGTTTCATTTAGTTCGGTCGAGTCTTTTGTGCCATATGAAATTGATGTTTTTAGTTTATAACTCATTTATTATTCGGTATATGACAAAAGTGTATATAACAAAAATTACTCTAAATAACAAAATAACACAACTTTTGTTATGTGAATATTTGCTGAAGAACCAATAGGAAACGAAATAAAATAAAAATAAAAAATTCCAGGCCTCCCGTAGCACCCCCCCCCACTCCTGTTCGCCTTAGAAAATATTAATATAGCCTAAAACCTCAGTTTGGTTAGTAGTAATATACATACCAAGTTTCATAAAATTCGGTTCAGCCGTTTATGATTCTATGAATGCCATGCAGACAAACATTCATTTATATATACATATATATATATATATAGATTAAATAAACGAATCGGAAGTCGATCAGATGTACTTGTAGCTATGGTTCTTCTGGAATCGATTTTCAAAAACTGGACCTATTATTTAATTTGATTTTTATATCTTCATCATTTTAATGTATCAATGTTATCAGCTGATGATAGTGTTGTACATCTCCATTTTTGTCAGTGTTTACGTGACCACCGCAGTGGTAAGGTCGACTCTTTTTATAATGAGTGTACTACAGCCGGCGTCATAGAGGACGTGAAACTCAAGAGGACAAATAAATCATAGGAAGATGCGTTTCATGCGTTTTTAATCAGTTCACCTGAATCATTTCCCCTTCAACGATGATTGAATTGTGTCGAAGTCACATTTCGTTAGACGATGTTTGTTCAATGTACATTTCGCATTTGCAAGTATTTCAGCCAGCGAGTCTTTGAAGTAAATGTTTATACTGATCGCGTTTTCGTGTCCGGCTAGCAATTGAGTTGAAGAAAATGGATGTTCCGAAAGTGACATAAATAAAGGCATAAATAATTTTAAATGTGATTTCACTGCCCATGCCATAAATTAATACTTTTTTCTCTTAATAAAAATGTATTGAAAATTACCTCTTTATATATTCTTCATATTTTATGTAAAAAAAAAACATTTTTTTCATTGCAAAATTTATTGAAACTGCCCTACATGTTTCGGGGCTTATTTGCCACCTCTTCAGGGGCTACCCCTTTTAAAAAAATGACTAATAACATTAATTTATCACATCCCTTAATAATTCTTTTTCTATATACTGCATTAGTAGGTGCCAACATCTAGGATATATTTATTAAATCTAATTATAAAGTATTACATTTCTGAAGTGCTCGTTTACCTTTTACAATCGTTGCGGCTGTCCTCATTGGGGAGGTCGTTAATACTGAGGTTCCCGAGGTAGGTTAAGTCAGCTGACTACAAATCGATTATTTACAAGTCAATCTTGAATTCGATTATTCTGCGTCATGATTTAAAATCGATTAATTTAAGATAAAATGTTATAGAATATATGATTTAGGCATTTGATATGATGAAAAATGTTTTTATTGGAGACTTTTGCCATAAATATGAAGAATATATAAATAATATTGGGTCCAGAGTAAGAAGAATTACCTCTTTGTTTAGACGAACTCTTAGCGTGGATATCGACTATTTCATTGCCCATAACTCCTGTATGTGCCTTAACCCATTTGAAGGAAATGAATGTCAGTCTATTGTTTAATTGAGCTATATTATTTCGTATTTGCCCTATATGTTTGTAGAGGTTTTTATGTTACATTTTGTGTGTAGAAGCATTATACTGTCTGTTTAGAAATATTTTATGAGAGGTGTGTTTGAAGGATTTCATTTGAAACCCCTTCGTATATAGGAGTTCTAAGTGTTATCGAAAATGGATATAAGAACTGAATTCAGTACGAAAAACTATAGAAAATGAAAATTTGATTCACTATGGTGTCCCCTGACTATTCTGTATTGATACTGGAGTGGTACCAAAATTCATCAAAATGGTTATATCTTTTCTGTTACCAAAAAGATACCAGGCAAATACGTATTCAGCTTGTAGCTTAAGCTACAACTGAGCTGTCTTTAAGCCCAGTAAATATAAGGAGCAGGGGAATTGAGGTCAAAAGCTTTGCCGATAGCCACCAGGCCTAGGGCTGAGCTGATAACAGGTGCATCAGGGCTTTACTGGTAACCTATTCCCTTATCAGTCATTATGCAGATTTTACCTCCCTACATAACCTCCCCCTTATCAGCAGGGCTCTCCTAATCTCAGTGCCTCTCCATTCGTCTCCTCCTTCAATAAAATAGCTCAAACCCGCATATATTTCTTGACTATTCCAAGGAAGGTTCAACAAAAATAATTGTGAATTATCTCGGAATGGGCTGAATGGCGGATTTATTTATTTTAATGGAGTCATCCAAGAAAAAATCACTCCCTCGTGTATATTCACAAAAATTATATGTTTATAAATTTCTCTTTTATTTCATTGTTTTTATTCGCAATTATTGTAAAAATCTTGAGCATTTTAGCAGGTTTTCCATTAAAGAAATCTGCTATTGAGGTTGTACTCATGACGAAATTTCAAAAAATGTCCTCAGATATCTCAGAGAGTCGAAAAAAATGAGGTCCTTTGAAAACTATATTTCTTTTTCTGTTAACGCTCTAGTGGTTGAAGTATTTGTTTGATTATTAAATACTCGATATTTAAACGTTTTATATAAATCTAATCGTTATTGGCTGAAATCGGGAAAGTGGGAAAGAGGAATTTGGAAAATTTTAAATATCTTCATTATTATACGTCGGATCGAAAATCTGTATAGGACAATTTCAAATTTAATTTTCAATAATGGTTCATATATGCACTTTTTTCTCTATCATGAATATTATACTGAGATATTTGGAATATTTTACTTTTCAACCTTCAGTAACCCCCCCCCCTACTCCTGCTCAAGTCGTATTAGCTATAAGCTGTTATATCATGCACTACCCACTTTATTCCAAGCTTCAACACTAAATATAGTTTGGTTTATATTCATTATATTTTCGTTTGGCAATTAAAAAAACGCTCTTCTGTTATAAATAAATAAAGTTTTCTTCTTTAAAGTTGTTTCTAATATTTATTAGTTCGAATTTATTTATAACTCACTTTCTTCTTTTTTTCAGGTAAGTGGCTCATGAACTGTTTCTCGAGACCTATCTGTAAGTAGTATTTATATGTATATTATAATAGATCAATGAAATGCAGTAGGCATACTTAGATTTCAGAAAAGTCTAATTTCATATTCTGCTTTGTTCTATAATTTCTATGATTTTGGAAGGACAATTCTCAGTAACACCTTACTGATTAACAATAGCCAGTGTGAGTTGACTAAATATTACTCCGATTTCCTAGAACTAATAGACAGATCCAATAGACAGACCTAAATAGGGGACCAAGTAGACAGCTGCAGTAGATAAAAAGAGGAACAGAACTTATAGGCCGACCTAGTAGATAAACGTTAGGAAGTTCTAGTAGACAGGGCCAGCATACTGGCCAAGTAGAACCACCTCATAGATAAACCTAGGAGGCAGACCTCGTGGATTACGTCTGTCTACTAGGCATGTCTAGTGGATTTGCCAGCTATAGCTGACTTAAGGTTATGTCTACTAGGGCTGTCTACGGACGTTTGTCTACTGTGGTTATCGTTGGCCTATTTACTAATAGGTGGTTCGATAATTAATGCATATTTCAGGTAGTATTGATTGCATGGCTTTGATTATAATATACTATTTTAAAGATTAGACTTTGGACTATGTCCAGTAAATAACTGAGTCTGATTAGTAAACAACAAGTTGGTTAAAAATTCAGTTGAAAATGGACAATCAAAGAGAGCATTATCGGCATATTTTATTGTTTTACTTCCGAAAGGGCAAAAATGCGCTACAAGCTCGGAAAAAATTATGTGAAGTTTATGGTGAGGACTGTCTTACTAATTGCCAGTGTCAGCGTTGGTTTTATCGCTTTCGCTCTGGAAATTTTAATGTGCAAGATGCACCACATACTGGTCGTCCAACCACTACTGATGACGACAAAATGAGGCGTTGATCGAACCAATCGGCGTATGACACCTCGAGAGATAGCAGAGAAGCTCGACATATCGAATTCAACCGTTTACTTGCACTTACAACAGCTTGGTTACGTAAGCAAACTGGATGTTTGGGTTCCTCACGAATTAAAGGATATCCACCTCACCAAACGCATTAACATATGCGACTCTTTGCTGAATCGTAACGAAAAAGAATCATAACGGGTGATGAAAAATGGATTGTTTACGATAACGTAGTCCGAAGAAGATCATGGACCAAGCAAAATGAGTCCCCACAATCAACAGCTAAAGCCGATATTCACCAAAAAAAGATTATGCTTTCTGTGTGGTGACATTACAAGGGTATAGTGTACTTTGAGTTGCTTCTAAGAAACCAAACTATTGATTCAAATGTCTACTGTCGTCAACTATCGAAACTGAACGAAGAAATCAAGAAAAAACGCCTTGAACTGGCCAATCGCAAAGGCGTGATGTTCCACCATGATAATACCAGACCACACACCTCTTTGACAACTCGTCAAAAATTAACAGAGCTTAATTGGGAACTGATACCACATCCACCATATAGCCCTGAATTAGCACTATCAGATTACCATTTGTTTCGCTCCGTTCAAAACCATTTCAATGGTAATACTTTCGATTCCGATGAGGCGGTTAAAAATGAGTTGGACCTGTTCATTGCTTCTAAAAACCAAGGCTTCTTCGAACGTGGAATTTTTCAACTCACCGAATGATGGCAAAAAGTAATCCAGCAAAATGGCCAATATATCATTGATTAATGCTGTAGTTATTATAAATGCCCCTACTGGATCTGTCTACTCGTTTCGACTACTGGTGCTGCACACTAGGTTTGTTTACTAGATCTGTCTACTGGTTCTGTCCGCTGTGGTTTTCATGTACGAGTAGGTTCCTCCTACTGGATCTGTCTACTCGTTTCGACTACTGGTGCTGCACACTAGGTTTGTTAGCTAGATCTGTCTACTAGTTCTGCCCGCTGTGGTTATCGTGTATGTTCCCCCTACTGGATCTGTCTACTAGTTTCGACTACTGGTGCTGCACACTAGGTTTGTTAGCTAGATCTGTCTACTAGCTCTGCCCGCTGTGGTTTTCAAGTAGGATCCCATACTGCGTCTGTCTGCTAGTTTCGACTACTGGTGCTGCACACTAGGTTTGTTAGCTAGATCTGTCTACTAGCTCTGCCCGCTGTGGTTTTCAAGTAGGATCCCCTACAGTGTCTGTCTACTAGTTTCGACTACTGGTGTAGCACGCTATGTTTTTTAGTAGATCTGTCTACTAGTTCTGCCCGCTAGGGTTTTCAAGTAGGTTTTCCCTACTGGGTATGTCTACTAGTTTCGACTACTGGTGTAGCACACTATGTTTGTTTACTAGATCTGTCTACTGGTTGTGCCCGCTAGGGTTTTCAAGTAGGTTTCCTCTACTGGGTATATCTACTAGTTTCGGCTACTGGCGTAGCTCACTATGTTTGTTAACTAGATCTGTCTAATATGACAGCCCTCTTGGTCCTTCCGTGAGACCTACCATCCCACCCAGTAATCTAAGTTGGCCAACGTAGTAGAAGATCTAGTAAACTTAGTAGACAGGCTAAACGCAAGAAGACCCTTACAATTAGATTGAGTCTTTTTTGATATATTTTCGTGGAATTCAGAGAGTATATTTATTGCACTGAAAACTTTAATGCTCACAGAAACCAAACCAATCTTTTCCGTACCGAAACCTTTCTTTTATTTGTCTCTCCGTTGAACCTAGTTTACTTCTTATAAATGTCAAACAGACCAATTGGTCAACTTGGGAGTAAACGTGGGCTCGTTACAAGAAAAATGTACTTCTGGTTTGGAAGAAGTGAGGGAATGAGACTGCAGTGGTTGGTCCATAACCAAACACAAGAACATCGTGGTCCTCGTTCTGGACAAACACTTAACCAAGGTCCATAGGACAAAGTAAGTGAATCAGGACCTGCCTATATAGCGTTTTTTTTTTTTAAGGTACCTAGAATATATAAGAAATATGGTTCAGTTTCATCTTTCAAGTGTAATATTATAATGTCTACGACACCATTACGAAATAAATTTGAATTTCTTAAAATGTTGCTCTCCATAAAAAACTTCTAGCAGAATGCCCGACTCAGACAATAACGGAGATAGATCAAATTTTCAAAATCCCCCCCCTGATAGTAGACCGTTTTCAGCCGTTAACGACCTTGATCTTTAGTCATACACATTTAATTTTAAAACGTTTAAATATCGAGTTTGATGGTGATCAAACAGAAATAGCGACCTCTAGAGCGTTAACAGATAAAAGTACACACACACACACACACACACACACACATATATATATATATATATGTGTATATATATATATATATATATAACCTTTTAGCAGATACATCTATAAATTAGCTATTGAGGTCGTACTGATGACGCGAGTTTCGAAAAATTTCTTCAAATGTCGATCCTACCCAGGAGATGACGAAAATGAGGTCCGTTCAAAATTATATATATATATATATATAGATATATATATATATATATATATATATATTTGTTCGTTAACGCTCTAGCAGTTGCAATTTTTGTTTGATCGTTTCCAAACTCGGAATTTAATCGTTTTATGTAAAAAGGAAGATCAAGTTCGTTAATGGCTGAAATCGGACCAGTGAGAGGGGGGGGGAGGTTTAGAGGGAGGATTTTTGAAAATTCAAATCCGTTACTATGCGTCGGATCGAAAAACTGTTTAGAATCAATCTTATTGCAAATTAAAGTTACTATACATATTGTTCTTTACATTTATTCTGTATCTTGAATATTAACCGAGATATTTGCGGCTGTTTCCGTAACTGTTCGTACCTTGTGAATAGGTTTAGAGATCCCTTACTACTAAAGTTGTTATTGGGCAGATTTCTCAATTGTAAAACTTCATGTGGGAAATCTTCTTAGTTTACGCAGCGCCTGCGTGACGGACTTTTGAATTGTGCTCTTTTTCCAAACAAATATACAAATTTTTCGAAAATGTTGTTATGAGCTCAACTTCAACAGCTGAAGGGAAGTCTGGTAATAAAATGATGGCAAAGGCGTGGTTGCTGGGCGACCCAGTAGTGAATGTGGTACTTATAATTGCATTATGTTGTGAAGCCTGTCATATACTCAGCTCAGCTTTGCCATAATCGGAGACTGGAGGATGTAGAGTTGCAAGGTTCGGCTTGAAATCGATGCTTATACCTTTAGCTTTTAATTGAAACGAGATATCGCCCAATATCCACTTACGCCCTTCGATACAGCCCCATAGATTGCTTTCTCTGGTCAAACTCTCATACTATTAATGAAGAAATAACACTCCACTTACTCTACGGAACCGATACTGTTTTCTTCAATAATATTGCTAATGGATATGCAAAGAACACAAAAACTAACCCTTTTGCTAACATTTTTATGAGTTTAGCATCACTTTACAAAACAAATGTAACTGAATCGTTCTTTTTTAAAGGTTTTTATTGCTAAAATGTATGTTTTGAGCAAATCAAAAAATGAAAATCCAAATAAGGAATGTCCCAATTTCTGGAATGACCTACTGATAATCTCAGCTCAGTGCTTAGAGATTCGTATTCAATAATTATCCATGTTTTCGCCATATGTAAATTTTCTTGTAAACTTGATCCGGTATAAAAATTTTCAAGAAATATTTAAACGGTTTCCACCGTAACTCTATTTTGCAAGCATTCATTCCGCGTATTCTCTACTTTAATTCTTGGTCGTCGAGTAAGAAAGCTGCAAGCATAAGAAAAATTCCTCAATAGCAATTGTGAAGTAGCTCAGATAAACACTGAATACAAGTTGCCTAATGGAAAATAGCCTTTTCATCTCGAGTCACTTTATTATTTTTCCGAAGTGATCTCAAGAGTTGTTCATCTCCGAAGAGCGTCTCAGGAGAAGTGACGGCTGGGAAGAGGATTTTTAGAAGCAATTTTTCTGTTAAATGAGGCTTGTTTCTTGTCGCCCTATTTAGTTCCAGGGCACCATTAGCCAAGTCCTACTTTCATGTTCGGGCCCTGACACTTCTCAACAACTATTTGGGGTACTACAAACTATAAAACGGAAAATAAATACGATTTTTTTTAACTCTACGGATACAACTTTTGAAAATTTTTAGAAAGTCTAATTTACAAAAAAATATTTTTTTAAGTATGCTTCCTTATGTTGGTGTTTTTACTCTATGTTGCATTTTGGGGAAGTTTTTTTTTTATTTTGTGACGTGGTTGTTTTATCTAGTGCTGTAGTTGTTTACACGTTTGTCTGGGTTAACTGTCGCAGACCATGTCTAGGCTCCACTCAGGTATAAGGTCATGTCGTTTTGGGAATTCTATTTGAAGAAATTTTTCGAAAATGGAGTCATGAGCACACCAATCGACTTTGCAAGAATGAGATTACTTTTTCCTGTTTTTAATTACATAAACATTTCCCTTTATTTTTCGTTCGGTTATTTGTTTCTTTCTTTGTTAGTAACCATTAAACAGTGTTAAATTTCTTTAGTTGTAAACTCCGTTGGAGGTTTGATACACGTAGTTTTTTTTTTTAAATAAACACATGAGCTTTAGCAATAGCAGTGAAATAGGTCATACAGCACACCGTAACAACAACTTGGATTAAAACAACTTTATCTCCTTCTATAATCTCTGTGGAAAAGAAGAGTTTTGCAGTAAATTCCGACAATAATTTCCACTTTTGACATTTAGATATGTTCAGGGAACGTGATTTCATCTTCCCTTATTTACCCTGTGGATCTATGAATGACGTGAAATAGCGAATGTAAATCTGTGCAAGTTTTATGAATGGGGTAAATAAAGAACTCGCGGATTCCACTCAGCTGTTTTACAGTGGTAGTTGTCAAATAGCGATTTGGTCGTTATACGCGATGCGGCTGACAGGGCGTAAACAGCTACCCAATATAAATGAAGGAAGTTATTGGCTCCCGAACAGGGTTTATTGCCCGTTAAATTTCGAATCTCATTGGAAGCCTTTATTGGCGGCAGATTTGGCCAATAACGGCTTGCTTATCTTTAATGGCCGCTTCTCCAAGTGTAATGGCCCAGGTTAAGTGCCCATAATCTCTAACGGCTTTAATAGATATCCAATCCCATTCGCTTTATCCTAAATTGACGAAATGTCACAACAACTGGTTAACCTCAATACGTTATTGGAATAAATATTCCAATTCATCCTCGTTTCAGAGAGTTTCTTGTATTCAAGTTTTATTGGTGACGCAGGGGCTGCGAAAACTAAGCAGATTTCCGGCATGCTACTGCTCTGACACCGATTATGCTTTACTTTTTCCTTCGTTAATAAAATTCTTGTCACACAGGTTCTGCCTGAACTAAGCTAACTGCAATATGATTCAGTGATAATCTCATTTCAACATCTATTCTCTATTTCTGCCCTCCTCAAGATTAAATTCTGCCATTAACTAATATAATCAATAGTTTTACATGAAATGGTGAAATATCGAATGCTGAATAGGTCAAATAAAAATGTGGTACATTATAAAGTAAAATGTTAAATTATGAGGTTACACCGCAAATATTTCCCCATATCTCGCACAGGAAACAATATTCGCTATTTAAGCTACGAATAAAGTGTTTCATGATATAATAGATTATTATTAATATCGTAGGAGTAGGAGTAAAACCCCACTCCCGCTGAAGGTCGAACATTAAAAAATGCAAATATCTCCGTTAATATTCAAGGTAGAGAACGAAGACATCAAATAATATTTATTGGAAATTTAATTTGCATTAAGATTGGTTCGATATAAATGTCCTATCCGACGTTTAGTACGGTGATATTTCGATTATACAAAATCATCCCTGATAATTCCCTGTACCCAATTTCATTTTTCATCATAGACATGTAAAGCACTTAGCCATATTTCTATGATCACATCCACAGGCAAGCTGACCCCTGACCCCCCCCCCCACCACCGGGTGACTATAGGCTCTGGCTCTCTATGATCCCATCCACAGGCAAGCTGACCCCTGACCCCCCCCCCACCTCCGTGTGACTCTAGGCGCTTGCTCTCTATGATCCCATCCACAGGCAAGCTGACCCCTGACCCCCCCCCCACCTCCGAGTGACTATAGGCTCTGGCTCTCTATGATCCCATCCACAGGCAAGCTGACTCCTGACCCCCCCCCACCTCCGGGTGACTATAGGCTCTGGCTCTCTATGATCCCATCCACAGGCAAGCTGACCACTGACCCCCCCCCCACCTCCGGGTGACTATAGGCTCTGGCTCTCTATTTTCCCATCCACAGGAAAGCTGAACACTGACCCCCCCCCCCACCTCCGTGTGACTATAGGCTCTGGCTCTCTATGATCCCATCCACAGGCAAGCTGACCACTGACCCCCCTCCCCCACCTCCGGGTGACTATAGGCTCTGGCTCTCTATGATCCCATCCAAAGGCAAGCTGACCCCTGACCCCCCCCCCACCTCCGGGTGACTATAGGCTCTGGCTCTCTATGATCCCATCCACAGGCAAGCTGACCCCTGACCCCCCCCCCCCACCTCCGAGTGACTATAGGCTCTGGCTCTCTATGATCCCATCCACAGGCAAGCTGTCCCCTGACCCCCCCCCCACCTCCGAGTGACTATAGGCTCTGGCTCTCTATGATCCCATCCACAGGCAAGCTGACCCTGACCCCCCCCCCCCTCCGAGTGACTATAGGCTCTGGCTCTCTATGATCCCATCCACAGGCAAGCTGACCCCTGACCCCCCCCCCCCCTCCGAGTGACTATAGGCTCTGGCTCTCTATGATCCCATCCACAGGCAAGCTGACCCCTGACCGCTGACCCCCCCCCACCTCTGGGTGACTATATGCTCTGGCTCTCTATGATCCCATCCACAGGCAAGCTGACCCCTGACCCCCCCCCCCCCCTCCGAGTGACTATAGGCTCTGGCTCTCTATGATCCCATCCACAGGCAAGCTGACCCCTGACCCCCCCCCCACCTCCGTGTGACTATATTCTCTTGCTCTCTATTCTCCCATCCACTTGCAAGCTTACTACTGACCCCCCCCCCCACCTCCGAGTGACTATAGGCTCTGGCTCTCTATGATCCCATCCACAGGCAAGCTGACCCCTGACCCCCCCCCCACCTCCGAGTGACTATAGGCTCTGGCTCTCTATGATCCCATCCACAGGCAAGCTGACCCCTGACCCCTGACCCCCCCCCCCACCCCCGCGGGACTTTAGGCTCTGGCTCTCTATGATCCCATCCACAGGCAAGCTGACTCCTGTCCCCCCCCCCCACCTCCAAGTGACTATAGGCTCTGGCTCTCTATGATCCCATCCACAGGCAAGCTGACTCCTGAGCCCCCCCCCACCTCCGAGTGACTATAGGCTCTGGCTCTCTATGTTCCAATACAGAGGCAAGCTGACCACTGACCCCCCCCACCTCCGAGTGACTATAGGCTCTGGCTCTCTATGATCCCATCCACAGGCAAGCTGACCCCTGACCCCCCCCCACCTCCGAGTGACTATAGGCTCTGGCTCTCTATGATCCCATCCACAGGCAAGCTGACCCCTGACCCCCCCCCCCGCAGGGTGACTATAGGCTCTGGGTCGCTATGATCCCATCCACAGGCAAGCTGACTCCTGACCCCCCCCCCACCTCCGTGTGACTATAGGCTCTGGCTCTCTAGTATCCCATCCACAGGCACTCTGACCTCTGACCCCCCCCACCTCCGGGTGACTATAGGCTCTGGCTCTCTATGATCCCATCCACAGGCAAGTTGACCACTGACCCCCCCCCCCCCACCTCCGTGTGACTATCGGCTCTGTCTCTCTATGATCCCATCCACAGGCAAGCTGACTCCTGACCCCCCCCCACCTCCGAGTGACTATAGGCTCTGGCTCTCTATGATCCCATCCACAGGCATGCTGACCCCTGACCCCCCCCACCTCCGAGTGACTATAGGCTCTGGCTCTCTATGATCCCATCCACAGGCATGTTGACCCCTGACCCCCCCCCCACCTCCGAGTGACTATAGGCTCTGGCTCTCTAGGATCCCATCCACAGGCTAGCTGACCCCTGACCCCCCTCCCCCACCTCTGGGTGACTACAGGCTCTGGCTCTCTATGATTCCATCCACGGGCAAGCTGACCCCTGACCCCCCCCCTCACCTCCGGGTTTAATGATGCAGTCTACTGGAGGCTACTCATTCCAGCCCTTCATCGAGTTGATCACACTATAGAAAATACGCTGATCCCCTGAAATACGTGAAACCCTGGGGATGCAAGAGATCACCAAGACCCCCAAAGAATATTAAAAGTAATATTGAAATACTAGGACACGTTTGCTTCATTTGTTAAAGTTAAAAATCGCGTCTAGCATCCAGGGAATTCGTTTTCTAATATTAAAAGTATGTTTTAAAAAGTCGTTATAAATAAAAGTAATTGAAAGAAAAGTACACCCTTTCCCCGAAACAAGGAAAGGAATCGATTTCCATAAGTTATTGTAACAATGTGTTCTGGTCCTACCTACGTAACGTCCTTAGGCTGTGGAGCTTAAATATTGAAATACTGGAGTTGGACTAGCGAAGTATTTGTAAGGACCTCCCCGGGGCATGAGGAAGTAACGGCAAACTTGGGGGTGTTCGAAGAAAAGTAGACGAGTCGGCATGCATAACTTAACAAGTTGAGGCAAGTCTCAAGCAAGGAGGGAGCTCAAAAGATTTCACACAAATCTAGTTGTTTCTATGTGAAACGGAAAGTTTAAGGTTACAATCGATTTCTCTTTCACTTTTGAGAAAGTGTTGGAACGTATGAGGGGCTTTTTAGAACCATTTTATTTGAGCTACTATGGAGCTGGTAGGAAGTAACCTTGAAGCCATTAATATAGTTGTTGAAATGGCGTATAATAGATACATCTCTGATGTGAAACACTAGTCATCTCATCTCCCTTCTTATTCTGGACTTCTTAGTCCAAATACGATGAGCGGAAGTGGGGGTTTTCAGAAGGCTGAAAACAAGAAATTACGAATAACGTAATATTTTAATTAAATGTATCAGCCACCATTTAGAGAGCATCAATAGTTTAACAAGGCGGGTTCTAAAAAATTGTTTGAACCGACTACAAATAGTGGAGATATTAAGATTTGTCGAATCATCCCCACTAAGCCCCTCTATTTCGGTCAGCTATAAAATCATAAAATTGAATATGATCTTTGATGTTGAATGAAACTGTTAAATACACGAATATGGTATGGATCAAATAAAAATTTTCCAGTTAAGAACGTATAATCTCATTTGATGACATTATCACGCAATCTTACACAGTAAAATAGTCTCTTAAAACAATATTTGGTAATTAAGCTTCAAATAAGAATATGTAAAAAATAGTTTTAAATAAGACATGAGTGCGGGTTACTTATGGCTCAAATATATATATATATATACATATATATATATATATATATATATATATATATACACTCCTATATACTGTTTCATCACACTATACACATTCGCCACTAAAGAACGTGTTCATTATTGCTGAAGGACCAGGAATAGGGACGTTTTAGGCGGAAGGGAAATAAAAAACTTGTATTTCCGTTATTGAGTTGGATCGAAAAATAGATCTAAACTTGTGAAACTATTGATGATCTACAATTGTGTTTGTATACACTTTTTCGTAACTCAAATATTAAGCGAGTTAATCCCATTTTCAAAAATGTTATTTGGTTCCATACCATATACTCGATATTCAAATATCCATTAACACTAAAGATCATATTAGTTAATGGTTGAATTGTAATGAGGACAAGGAAAGGATGGTTTAGGAGTTGTGGGGGGGGGGTGGACTTCGGAATTCATAACATCGCCGCTATTTTGAGTCGGTTTGAGAAGTATTCTAAAAGATAAAGATCTTGATAAACAATTGATACACTGCAATTGTTATTATATATATTTTTTCAAACTGTAATATTTAGGGAGTTATTCTTGTTTTCTTGTTTTAAAGTAAACCCCCACTTCTACTCATCGGAGTTTTATTTAGAAATAGAGAATATGTTGTCGGATGATATGATTGTTTGTCATAGTGGCACGTGGGAAATCTGCTTAGTAGTTTGCACCAATGGGACGGAATGTGTTAACTACTTGCTGAACTCATGAATTTGTTAGGAGGATCCACGGTCCATAGGACTAGTGCCGAATATAAAGGTTTTTGGAGCTGAGAGAACATAGGTCTGTGTCAGCAAGAGCTAAATCATATATTTGCAGCTTTGGTGTTGACAGCGGCACAAATTCTTTATTCACGGTTCGAGACTTGTCGGCAAAGCCCTATATATCCTTTCATCTCCTTGCAGTTCCTACTCGCGTTTTTCATCCTTTACCACCCCCCTCCCCCCAGTAATACTAAAGCAGAGAGAAAGAGTTTCCCACCCCTACAGCCTGACATTTTTCCACCCTATACAGTAAAATGGCTTCTGGTTCATCGCTAAGATCAAAAGAAAAGTTCTTTCTAAGGCACAAACTCTTCTTAAGAATTTCTTAAAAATAGTCATCTAAAGAAGACATGATTTTAAAAATGAGAACTAATTCCCTCTCCCGATTAATTTTCCTCTGTTAATTAATTTAATCAAAAAATTAACAGTAAAGTAAGAAATTTGTCACATTTGTGTCTCACAAGTGGGCATTTTTCTTTTCTTGTTTTTTTGTTTTAATAAATCCAAAGCCAAGTGGTTCAAATTTATCAGAAACATCTTGATTATTTGGTTACCAAATGCATTAACCAAAAACAATCATTTGCTAAATACACATTTTAATTGCTTCCAATTTGTGATGTTCCTTTTGTGATGCTCTCGTGAAGCAGTCCAATCCTGCAATTAACTTAGCAAATATTTTTTATGAATCCGTACTTCTTTAGCAATAATATGGATCACTGATGATATTTCCCTGATTTCCTTATTTCCTTCTTCCTGTGGTCATGATCTTTGCGGCATGTCGGAGTTCGTAAATTAGGAAAATGGGAGACTGACACCACGGGAAATTGTCTGATCTCAACAACTGCAATGCTTTCCCACCCTCCGTGACTAAGACACCGATTAATAAATAAGAATAGAAAATTTTGCTCGTGAAATTTTGGAAAATGCCTCAGGACGTAGCTGCGTGGACCCGAGACTACATCTGTAAGGTGAGGACAGCTGATGTAAACAGATGTATAAATAACTACACTACGAGATAAATGCACTTTCCTAGACATAAAGACATTGGACTACATAAATACAGTAGCTTCCAAGAAACTAGCCAGGGCAATAACAATGATAGTACCGACAGCACAATACAACATGTACTTGACGACCAACAAATAATTTAATTATAATTTAGTTTCTATTTAAAAAAACCCGTCACGCAGGGGCTGCGTAAACTAAGCAGATTTCCCACGTGAAGTATTACAATAGAGAAATCTGCCTAATAACAACTGTAGTAGTAAGAAACCTCTAAACCTAAACCATTATTTAGGGCGTAATAACCCAGTAGTTTCTAGCCCCAAAAAACAGTTAACCTAACCTCTAAACCTATTCACGATAGTTATGGAAATGGCTGCCAGAGCTCTCGGCGGAAAGTCCGAACATAGCCTACTGGTGACCACACGCAGATTACAAATGCAAATATATCGGTTAATATTCAAGATAGAGAATAAATACATATAACAATATTTATAGTACATTTAATTTGCAATAAGATTGGTTCTATACAATATTTCGATCAGATGCATAATAACGGAGATATTTCGAATTTTTGAAAATCCCCCTCTAAACCCCCCCTCCCACTGCTCCGATTAAAGCCGTTAACGAACTTGATCTTCCTTTTTACATAAAACGATTAAATACCGAGTTTGGTGACGATTAAACAAAAATTGCGACCGCTAGAGTGTTAACAGACAAATATTTATATACACGTATATATATACAGTGGAATCCCGATATTTTGTATCCCGATTATTCGTATTTCCGGATAATTCGTACAAACTTGCCGGTCCTTAGAGAAAATCCCGATATATGGTATAAATAACCCCTCGGTAATTCGTATCAATTTTATGTTCGAGGTCACCTAAAAACGTCTTATAATTCGTATTTCCAGTGCTAAACAACTCGTTAATTCGTACTGTTTGCAAGAGGGGGAGAGAGGCCAATGAGAGACCAGAGAGCAGAATGAGTGCGAGATAATTTTCCGAGGAAACCACGTAATTCCTACTGTTTTTACAGAGACAAAGGGGAGAGCGAGTGAGAGAGACAACTTTTCTATGAACTCTCGTATGAAATTCGAACTTTTTTCACTGAAAGGGAAAGGTTTAGGAATTTCATTGATCTTTTCTTACAAAGTTTTTTTCCTTTCTACAATTCAGTCTCGTTTCTGTTACCGTTGTGATAAGTTACCATGCCCCCGAAAAATGTTAGCCTCTCTATTAAAGAGAAACAACAAATTATAAACGCCGTCGCTAGTGGTTGTAAGCAAATTGATGTATCCAAACGTTTTAACGTCCCTCGTTCCACAATAACATCGATTCTAAAGAACAAAGATAAAATTACATCCCAGTCATCGGACAGCAAAATAAAACGCTTCAAGACTGGCGATTATCCACAACTTGAAGATAAGGTAAAACAATGGTTCGCGCAAGCAAGAAATTCAAATGTACCAGTTGGAGGAAATATTTTAAGGGAAAAAGCCCGAGTTTTTGCAGAAAAAATGGGTATTGAAGACTTTCGTGCAAGTGATGGATGGTTCGACAGATTTAAAAAACGACACAACATAAAATTTAAGAAGCTTAGTGGGGAGAGTGCAAGTGTGTCAGATAACGTTTGTTCAAAGTGGAAGGACGAATTGAAAAAAAATAATCGAACCTTATGACAATAAAAACATATTCAATGCCGACGAAACGGGCCTGTTCTATAAATGTCTCCCTGATCGGTCTATGTGCTTCAAGGAAGAAAAATGCCATGGCGGAAAAAATAGTAAGGAACGTGTAACAATACTGTTGGCAGCCAATATGGATGGATCGGAGAAATTAAAACCACTCATGATAGGTAAGTCGGCCAAACCAAGATGTTTTAAAAACATAAAATCATTTCCAATGACCTATCGTGCAAATAAAAAATCATGGATGACGGGAGAGTTGTTTAACGAATGGATACAATTAATTAATGTAGATATGAAAAAAAAAACAGCGAAAAATTTTGCTTTTCATCGATAATTGTTCGGCCCACAATTCAATCCCCTCTCTCAGCAATGTTAAAGTTGTGTTTTTACCCGCCAATACAACTTCTAAGTTGCAGCCTCTGGACCAGGGCATAATTAAAACTTTCAAAACGTTTTACCGCAAAGAAGTAGTGATGCAGCTTCTTGACAGAATCAAGGATGGACTGAATCATAAAATTACTTTATTTTCAGCTATGAACATAGCTGACAAGGCATGGCAAAACGTTAGCGAGACCACAATAAAAAACTGTTTTCGAGCCTGTGGTTTTAGCAAAGAGGAACTTCCGTTTACAGATGATGCAGAACAAGACGTTGAAAGTCTTTTAGAATGGGATCGCCTTTCACAAAATGAGGAAAATCACATAACATTCGAAGATTTCGTCCATTTTGACGACGGCCTGGCAGTAGCAGGAATGTTGACCGACGAAGAAATTTTAGCTCCACCTGAGGACGTTGACGGTGAAGAGGGAGAGGGAGATTGAAGATGACGTACCAATAATTAATGCTAAGGATGCTAAACAATACGTCAACAATGTGCGCCATTTTTTGGCGAAATCAGATGTTGGTGATGAGGTATTTTTTGCTCTGAACACTCTTGACAGAGCAATTGACAATACACGAATGCAAGGGTTGTGCCAAAAAAAAATTACGGATTTTTTCTAGCAAAGATGTTTACTTGTTGACTATTTATATATATATCGTATGTATCATTTAGTAAAACTAATTTATTGCATAGTCTTGATTCTTACCAGACATGTATGGTTTTCTTAATAAACGCATGTTAACATTAAAATGTTTTTATTTTTTTTTTATTTTGTACTCCCGTTATTTGGTATTCCCGATAATTCGTACTAAATTGTCAGTCCCCTGATGATACGAATTATCGGGATTCTACTGTATCTCTCTATATATATATATATATATATATATATATATATATATATATATATATATATATATAGTTTTGAACGGACCTCATTTTCGTCATCTCCTGGGTAGGATCGATGGACATTTGAAGAAATTTTTCGAAAATCGCGTCATGAGTACGACCTCAATAGCTGATTTCCCTTAAGGGAAATCTGCTAAAAAAATATTGTATATATATATATATATATATATATATATATATATATATATATATATTGGTATTGCTATATATTATTATTGTTATCGGGGTGTGGTGTATTGTTGTTACTTAGGTTAATCTCATTATTAAAGTATCGAAGTATCGGAGTGAATAGTTTATATATGTAAATAATTTAATTATAATTTAGTTTCTATTAAAAAAAAAAAAAATTAATATTGTATATATTGGTATTGCTATATATTATTATTGTTATTGGGGTGTATTTTGTAACTTAGGTTAATCTCAATATTAAAGTATCGTAGTGATTAGTTTATATATGTAAATAATTCAATTCAAATAAAAAAAAAAAAAAAAAAATTAATATTGTATATATTGGTATTGCTATATATTATTATTGTTATTGGGGTGTATTTTTTAACTTAGGTTAATCTCATTATTAAAGTATCGGAGTGATTTCTTTATATATGTAAATAATTAAAAAAATAAAAAAAAAAGATGAAAAAATAAAACCAATAAAAATTGGGAAAATAAAATATTGAATATAATATAAATATAAAGTAAATAGTGTGGAAAGGAGAATTACTAAAATGAGAGAAACTATGTACAAGCAATATATGAACAAACTACGTTTACTTACACACATTAACAAGGAACCGAACTAAACTGTAAATTATAAACTTTGGAAGGGCGTAATAACCATGCAGTTGATCGCCCCAAAAACAATCTCATCTACCATCTTGACGACCAACCAGTTATGATGACATCTACCCGCACGTCGTCATAACACCTAAAGTCCTGTACATGTGTTGGTTTTGTGGTTCAATGAAGGTGTCACCTTTCCCGAACCAATTTTGGCTAATTAGGGCGTGATGCCTGTAAGTATATAGCAAAGGAGAGATTTCCGTCACGCAGGGGCCGCTTAATCGGAGCACATTTCCCACCATATCGAAAGGCACGCTACCAAACTCATCTCACAATATATTCTTTATTTCTGAGTAAAAATACAATGAGTAGAAATGGATGTTTAATGAAGGATAAATACTAAGGAATACGAATGGCTCTATGAATATATTCCTTATGAATAACTGTTTAGGGCATGTATTAACAGATTTCCCTTAAGGGAAATCAGCTATTGAGGTTGAACTGATGACGGAATTTTCGAAATTTTTCTTCAAATGTCCATCGATCCTACCTAGTAGATGACGAAAATGAAGTCCGTTCAAAACTGTATATATATATATATATATATATATATATATATATATATATATATATCTATATATATATAAAATTGTAACCTCTGTCTGTACATTGATTTTTTTCGCGAAATTTCACGATAACTTTTCGTTTCACATGTCATAGACACCATAACTGCATTTTGTTTCTTTCGTGTCTGTTTGTTTGTTTGTTTGTTTGTTTGTTTGTTTATTTGTTTGTTTGTTTGTTACCTTTTCACGCATAAACGGCTGAACCGAATTTTATGAAACTTGGTATGTATATTACTACTAGCCCAACTTAGACTTTAGGCTATATTAATATTCTGTAAGACGAACAGGAGTGGGGGTTATAAGGGAGGCCTGAAATTAAAAATAGCGATATTTCGTTTCCTATTGATTATCAGCAAATATGCACATGACAAAAGTTATTTATTTTGTACTTTAGAGTAACTTTTGTTAATGTACTTTTGCCGTAAACGGAAGTATAAATGAGTTATACGCTAAAAACTATAGCGGGAGTCCACAATTTTATTTGGCACAAAAGACTCAACCGAACTAAACCAAACTCGCTATGTGAATTAATACTAACGATGTCCTTATAATAAGCCATACTAACATTTCTAGGGACTGGCAGGAGTGGGGGTAATAAGGGAGGCCAGAAATTAAAAATAGCGATATTTAGTTTCCTATTGCTTTTTCAGCAAATATGCACATAACAAAAGTTGTTTATTTTGTTATATAAAGTAACTTTTGCTAAATACACTTTTGCCGTATACGGAAGTATAAATGAGTTATACGCTAAAAACTATAGCGGGAGTCGACAATTTTATTCGGCACAAAAGAATCAACCGAACAAAATAAAACTCGGTACGTGTATTAGGACTAACGCCTTCATTATAGCAAGCCATACCAACATTTCTAGGGACGGGCAGGAGTGGGGGTTGTAAGGAAGGCCTGGACTAAAAAATAGCGATATTTCGTTTCCTATTGCCTTTTCATCAAATATGCACATAACAAAAGTTGTTTATTTCGTTATTTAGAGTAACTTTTGTTATATTCACTTTTGTCGTATAGAGAAGTATAAACGTGATATACACTAAAATCTAAAACGGGAGTCAACAATTTTGTTGGGCACTAACGATTGAACCGAACTTAGCAAAACTCGGTATGTCAATTAGCATTAAATCTTCCATGATTATAAGCTATATTTAAAATTTTAGGTCCAAACGGGAGTGGGGATTATAAAAGAGGCTGAAAAGCGAGAAGTCTAATGCGGGAGCGGAAGATGACGGCAGCCTCACCAGTTAATTGAGTTTACTTATTTCCCGTCTGGCATTGCTGGAAGTGATTTCCAGTGAGATTCACTATTACAAATATAATCTTACATATAAAACTTTGCCTGAACTATTTGAGCTCGGGTAGGCCTTTGAAAGAAAATATGTTCATTATGGATGATATTTAATTGTAATAAATGCTACCCATGATTATGGTTTGAATTATTGAAAAACGGTGAGTCATAAAATGTAGAAGGATTAATTAGGAACTCATTTTCATTTATCCTTCAAAACTAAAATTTCTGTTCTATTAATCCCCAAAAGTTACCCTTCAGGGTTGGCTATTTCAGAAAATCATTACGTCGTGGAGGGAAGTGTAATTGTACACATTGAAGTCTTACTATCAAAATACCATCATTAGTCAGTCAACAATAATTTCCCGGGCATCGCCGGGTATCTGAGCTAGTATATATATATATTTGTCTGTTACCGCTCTAGCGGTCGCAATTTTTGATTGCAGTACCAAACTCGATATTTAGTCGTTTTATGTAAAAAGACAGATCAAGTTCGTTAACGGCTGAAATCGGACCAGTGGGAGGGGGGTTTAGAGGGGAGGATTTTCGAAAATTCGAAATATCTCCGTTACTATACGTCTGATCGAAAAATTGTACAAAATCAATCTTATTGAAAATTAAATTTACTATAAATGTTGTTATATACATTTATTCTCTATCTTGAATATTAACCAAGAGATTTGCATTTTTATGAAGTCTGTGGTCGGGTATAGTTCGGATTAGATCGGCCATTCCCGCCAGTACTCGGCTCAGGTGGAAGCTTCTTCTAACCTTACCTTACCTTCATTACTTTGTGAGATTTATGCAAATACGTTCTGTTCATCCCAACCCCCCCCCCTTCATGAGTTCTTGGACTACTAAAATTTGAGTTATTAAAATATGAATTATTCTTACAATTCAGAAGCCGTTTCAGTTGGGAATTTATTTTAATTAACTGAAAGATTTCTCATTACCGTTTGTATTTAATCACGGTATTGTTTTACCAGTATGCAGATTTCGCTATTGTAAAACTTCACATGGGAAATCTGCTTAGTTTACGCAGCGCCTGCGTGACGGACTTTTCTATATTTTAACAAGATTGTCTCTATACAATTTTTCAATTCGGCTCATAATTAAAGAGATATTTTTAATTTTTGACACCCCTCCCCTTTTCCGACTTCAGCCATTATGAATAGGAACATTAAAGTTTAATGAAACACAAAACAACACTTATCAATTATAAAACAATACAACTTATATCAGGACATGGACCTACAAAAAATTAATAGTACAAATTTAAACTAACAAACACAAATATATGCAAATGAAGTGAAGTATGACCACCTCTTATATAACTGTACATTACTTTACGGACAAGACCAGAACTCATCAAGTACATTACCTTACAAAACGGAACTTTAACTTAAATACGTCAAGGTATTTAATACATTTAAGCAAAAATTGGACTAACCTTACTGAAAAATCAATTTAGTGTAACTGATATTTTATATACGTGTTTTCACTATCTTGAAAATTAACTAAGATTTTTTATTCTTTTAAAAATTCTATTACGAAAATCAGTCTCATTGCTTTTCTCACAGACCTCGTATATGCATTTATATATACTAGCTCAGATACCCGGCTCCGCCCGGGAATTCATTTGAGGCTGAATGGTGATGGTATTTTTTAGCAGGCTTTACATTGGACAATATTTTGACATTTACCCGTCCCAGTGTTTACGATTGATACCCGTCGTTGCTGTGGATTTGCTAATAATAGAATTATTTGTTCGATAAGGCTTCACTGTCTTCAATATTTTTAAATTTCCCGTCTCATACATGTAAATATGAAAAATTTTTATTTCGGGCCTCCCTTATAACCCCCCCTCCCGTTCGAACCTAAAAATGTTAATATAACTTATAATCATGGAAGAATTAATGCTAATTGACATACCGAGCTTTGTTAAGTTCGGTTCAGCCGTTCGTGCCCAATAAAATTGTTGGCTCCCGCTAAAGTTTTAACGTATAACTCATTTATACTTAGGTATATGACAAAAGTGTATATAACAAAAGTTACTCCAAATAACAAAATAAACAACTTTTGTCATGCTTCTATTTGCGGAAAAACCAATAGGAAACGAAATACCGCTATTTTTAATTTCAGACTTCCCTTATAACCCCCACTCCTGCCCGTCCATAGAAATTTTGGTATGGCTTATTATAATGAAGGCCTCACTGCTAATACACATACCGAGTTTTATTTAGTTCGGTTGAGTCTTTTTTGGCAAATAATATTGTTGACTCCCGCTATAATGTTTAGCGTATAACACATTTAAACTTTGGTATACGACTAAAGTGTATATAACAAAAGTTACTCTAAATGACAAAATAAACAACTTTTGTCATGTGCATATTTGCCGAAAAACCAATAGAAAACGAAATATCGCTATTTTTAATTTCAGGCTTCCCTTATAACCCCCACTCCTCTTCGTCTCAGAGAAAATTAATATAACCTAAAGTCTAAGTTGGGTTAGTAGTAATACACATACCAAGTATGATAAAATTCGGTTCAGCCGTTTATGCGTGAAAAGGTAACAAACAAACAAACATACACGAAAGAAACAAAATGCAGTTATGGTGTCTATGACATGTGAAACGAAAAGTTATCGTGAAATTTCGCGAAAAAAATCAATGTACAGACAGAGGTTACAATTTTATATATATATATATATATATATATATATATATATATATATATATATATATATATATAGACATACTCACATCTATATGTATATCTATTATGCCTAAAGTCTTAATTATATCTATACTTTGTAAGAAATATAGCACTGCAAACGGAACAATCTTTAGTTTGTCATAAACCGCATCTTACTATTATTAAAATAGTTATAGTGAAACTATTCATATTTCCCAAATCCCAAATCCTGCCAATGTCATCTCAAAGCCGACTTCTATTTCACCATAAGTACGAAGTCTACGTAACTGCGTTTTCAAATTAAAGTTGGAGGTGCGATGGTTATTCGTTCAATCACAGATTAGTTAAAATCCCAAGAGTGTGAGAAAGGGTGAAAATAAATGGAGAAAATAAATAATACTGCTAGATTTCAAATTAAAGAAAAAGTATATACAGCTAAAATTGCGGGGGGGAGAGAGAGAGAGAGAGAGAGAGAGAGAGAGAGAGAGAGAGAGAGAGAGAGAGAATCAGTAGTTGAATGTTAGAGACGAGTTGAGAATCTGATATAAAGGAAGGTAATTATTAGTAGTAATATGTGCCTCCCCACCCCATCTATGGTGGAACCCATTCCCGGTGGGTATGTTGCTAGCCCATGGCAATGATCCACACCCATGGGCCCACTCATTGCATCTCCCTCTCTCACCTTTCCAATGGAATATCATTGGATAACCCAATTACTCCTGTCAAATTTACATAGTGTTCTTCATACAGTTAGACTTTCTCAACATTTCAAACTGCAATCAATCAGATTGCTTGGAATTTGCATATTTATGATTATACTACGTCAAAGCCGCCTCCATTTTTAATGGTTAAGAATTAAATTTGCAGCAAGATTGGTTATATTCAATTTTTCGATCCGACTCATAGTAATGGATATATATAATTTTTTTTTTTTTTTTTTTTTTTATCTGAAGCCCTAGTATAAATTCTGGCTTGGTCGGTCTCTTCAGGCCTGTCAGACCTGTTGGGGTAAAGACAGTTCCCCTTCTACTGAACGAGGAAACGCTCTATTTTAAGGGAGTATGGTGAATTAGGAATGGTTGAAAATAGAGCGGTTGTAAGTAACCCGATAACGGGCGGTATCGGGATGGTTGTACGGACAGGAGAAAACTAAAGAAGAAGGGATAGGGATAGTAGGAGAGAAGATAAGAAGAGAGAAAGATGACAGCAGCCGTGACCCGGCCAGGGTATGTCTCTAGGAGGGAAAAAACTTAATGACTAAAACTAACCCAAATAATAACCTATACTAAGAAATTTGATGTCTGAAAGAGAGGATGTTATAAAATTTGGGCTCGCAAGTAGTTCTCGAGGGCGCGCGTCAGCCTAACCTAAAATAACCTAAGTAAAATAAAATATATACAATCTAACCTAACCTATCCTATATCTAATCAAAATTGGTTGTGCAATATTTACAGTTGGTGGTTCCCAGGACGAAAGCAAGTAATGGATATATTGTAAATTCCCCCTTCTATTATACCCCACCCCTTCCCTCGGTCAGTTATCAGCCGTTAACCAACTAGCTCTTTAGTTTGACATAAAACCCTTATATACTTAGTTTGGTAATACTGATAATAACTGCAATCGCTATTGCGGTAACAGACAAATATTTAACAAGCTTCAAATGTAAACAAAAATTATAGTTTCATATACAATGAATTATTTATTACGTAGGCCAATATGCTTTTAATGATTTTAAAATACAATCAAATATATCCTTCTTCTTGTATCTCATTCTGTAAAAAAAACTCACATGGGTATAGGTCTACAAGGGATCTTCTGGTTCCACATTCAATTTTGTTCTTTCTTTTAGCGCTGACCCACAATGACTCAATCCTTTCGGTATGGGCACCTGTAGTAGGATCAACAAACTGAATGGTTGTAATGGTTAACTGTATAATACCTGAAATTCCCAGAATGTTTCTGATTTAGGTGGTAATAAGAAGGTAACCTCCTTATCAGCTATTGAGGTCGTACTCATGACGCTCGATTCTGGAAAACAAATTTCTAATGTCCATCGATTAAACCCAGGAGATGACGAAAATAAGGCCGTTCAAAACTATATATATATATATATATATATATATATATATATATATATATATCTATCTATATGTCTGTTAACACTCTAGCGGTCGCTAGTCTTTTCTAATCGTTACCAAACTCGGTATTTAATAGTTTTATGTAAAAAGAAAGATCAAGCTCGTTAATGGCTGAAATCGGAGCACTGTGGGGTTTTAGAGGAGGAAGTTTCGAAAATTCGAAATATCTCCGTTACTATGCGAAGCAATCTTATTGTAAATAAAATTTTCAATTCATTTTTTATGTGCGTTTTAGCAGATTTCCCTTAAGGGAAATCTGCTATTGAGGTTGTACTCATGACGCGATATATTATATATTTTTATTTATTTTAATATTACTAATTTTTTTTTATTTATAACAATAAATATATTATATATTTTTATTTATTTTAATATTACTAATTTTTTTTTTTTAATTTTTTTTTTATAATTTTTATTTTCAAATCTCCAAAATTTTTGTTGAGGGGTTTGTAATTTGAATTCCCACTACTATTATAAAATTGTCGGGAAACCTTATCCGGGTTTCTTGGACGAAAGCTATTTCTAGGGGGAAATGAATATGTCTCCTGTTATAACCTGGTGGGCTACTCCATGAATTTCGATCCCTATTCTCTATCGAAAATTCTCTTTGTCTATTACTCACTCTATTTGGATTGTTTCCCTCATTCTCATGATTTTTTTCTCTATCCGTTCCCTCCTGATATCCTGAGCTGGCAATTTTTGTAAAAGGTCAAGAAATTTCTCTTTATTACTGATTTGGCCGACCCCCAAGATACATTGTATTTGCCATGGGAAGTGTTTTATTATGCATTTTTGCATATTTGATAAGACTCGGGAAAAAGTGGATTAAGATATTTACAGTCTTTAAATAATTTCCAGGCATAATCATCCATAGTTAAATTTTCTCCTGGGCGATATTTCCCATTGGTAATTTGATTTCTACATTCATCCTGCCTATCTTCTCCCCAATATTTATTTAAAAATCTTTCTTTAAAATGAATGAAATTTCTAATAAATTCCTTTTCTATCAGCCACCAAGTTCTGGGAACTCCCCTCATGCACTCTGAAATAATTAACTCTTGTTTTCTCCATGTATCTATTCCATAAATGTTAAAATAATTTTCTAATTCAGACAGAAAGTCAGTAGGGTTCTCCTGTCGACTATTACTAAATTTAGGACATCTCGCTTCAGGATTGACTCTAATTTCTTTACAGTTGGGCAAATGACCTATCTGAACTTTTTTTAATTCTTGCCGGATATTTTCCATTTCATCAGCTATACCTCCTATTTTGAAATCTGTCTCTAATAAATTCTCTATTTGTATTAACGATCTATCTCAAATTATTTGTTCATTTTCGTGAGTTATTTTCTGAATATTTAGATTTATTTGATCATTTATCTTCCCTTGAATAATCTTTTCATGCTCAATTTCCCCTTTTAATTCATTCCAAATTAAGTTTTTCAGTTGATGGCATTCTTGTCGGGTTTCTATTATTTTGGCATCCATTTCATCCATTAATTCCGTTTTTAGTAGTTCTCTAGTCTGAACGGTTTCTTTTTTTAAATTTTCTGTTTCACCTGCTAACCTATTCTCTAAAGATTTTAAGTTTATTTCATTTTCGTTTTTAAGATTATTTATCTCATTCATAAATTCTTTTCTCACGTTTGATACATCTACTCGAGTATGTTCGATATCTATTTTCAATGATTCAATACTATTTCTAACTTCTTGTTTAAATTCTTCTAGTTTGTTATTATTTTGTTCTAGTTTGTTATTATTTTCTTCTAGTTCGGCTTCCAATTTAGTATTTCCTGCTTTTATTAAGTTCATTATAGCTTCCAGCATGTTTTGATCTTTTTCGATAGGACTACTGACCTCTTTTTGTCCTTTTAAATCGTTTAAATTATCTATTATTCTGGTAGAAGTACCTCGCGGTTGTTCAATACCCAAAATGCTCAAATTTGCTATCTCAGTAGATACCGGTCTTCCCGAATCCTCTAATAGAATTATATGTCTAGCCTGATCTTTATATATGATATTATTGGTCTGTGTTCCCTCTAACGGTTCACTTTCAATAGATAGATTTTCAAGATCCAAATTATTACTTTCCTCTTCTACATCACTAATCCTATCTTCAAAACTTTTGTTATTAGTATTAATATCCATTTTTATAATCTATGTTAATTAAAATTTTTTTTTTATTTAAATGAATAACTAAAATAAATATTTTAAATGTTTAAATTTAAAAAAAAAAATGTTTAAGCCGTGCCCTTTCACGTTGGGGCCATTTTATATAATGAAAGGTTAATTATAATTATTATTATTTAAATTTAATCTATTTACCGGCTACTTCTCTGGGTCATATATTGCACGGCTATAAGAGCTAATTTATCTAATTAATCAGAGATATAGCACAATTAGGCTAGATAATTAAAGAAACACTTACTCTCTCTGTGCATCTTGTGAGTCGACTGCCTGTTCCTGTCCTGCGAGATTGACCTTTGGATTCACAGGGCTCCGCTGTCAGTCCCTTGACAGGTGCTGCTACCTCGTTTAAAGCCCAGTACTAATCACTCTGATCTCATAGATATAGAGAGACAGCGGAGAACCTCAGGCTCGACCGTTACAATATATATATATATATATATATATATATATATATATATATATATATATATATATATATTGTCATTGTGAGGATTTCAGTTCCCAGGACTAATCTTTTACCGATTAGTCCTGGAAGCCCTAGAAATAAAGAAGAGGACAAAACTATAAACGGCGTGGACGGTGTCATACTTTCAGAAACGTGGAAAGCCATACTGAAATAAAATAAAACTCCAAAACATATGATAATTGAAGTAGCCATTCAAATCAACTTTATGCCTGACGAAGATGGACGCATTTCCATTGAAAATTTGCAGAACAAAAATTCCAACCGCTGGAGCAGATAGCCGAAATCCTCACAATGACGATACTTCTCAGCGATGCAGCCTCAAAAATAGAATATATATATATATATTTGTCTGTTACCGCTCTAGCGGTCGCAATTATTGTTTAATCTTTACCAAAATCGATATTTAGTCGTTTTATGTAAAAATAAAAATCAAGTTCGTTAACGGCTGAAATCGGGCCAAGGGGAGGGGGGGGGTTTAGAGGGGAGGATTTTCGAAAATTCGAAATATCTCCGTTACCATTGGTTGAATCGAAAAATTAAATTTACTATAAATATTGTTATATACATTTCTTCACTATCTGGAATATTGACCAAGATATTTGCATTTTTCAGTTTTCAGCCATCAGCAAACCGCCACTTCTACTCAAGTTACATTAAAAATACTCTGCTACATAATAACTCACATTATTCGAAGTTTAAATACCAAAAATTGTATTCAAGAGACCTTTATTATACGAGATACATGCAAGTAGGTCCTGGTGCCCCCCCCCCCGTCTTAAGGTTTTGGACTACTAAAATTTGATTGATGGAGATAACAATTATCCTGACTTATTATAATCACAGTACTAGATATAGTAAATAGTTCTCAATAAAATTAATATTTTATATTCTGATATATTTCAGTAATTGTTTTTCTTTCCGGTGTGAGGCGGGCAGACCGGTTTATTTACATTTCTAACCTAACGCTTCCTGTCGGCGGGTTATTGAAATTGGATGAAACATTTCTTATTTCCGTTTGTATTTATTCTTGGGGGTGTTGTGTTACCAGTATGTAGATGTATCTATTACTAAACTTCACGTGGGAAATCTGCTTAGTTTACGCAGCCCCTGCGTGACGGACTTTTTACTCTACTCGTGAAATTGGTTTAAAGACTCGTTACTACTACTGTCACTAGAATGCAGACTTCTCTATTACGTAAAACTTCACGTGGGTAATCTCCTTAGTTTACGCAGCCCCTGGGCTTTTTTTCTTTTAAAATAGGCAAATGCTATTAAATAACGGTGTAGTAAATCACTAATATCAAAAGGTAACTGGTGTGGCTAAAGTAAAAGTAGCCTGTACATGTATAGGGGTGCCGTTGTCCATGCGGGTTGAGGAATGGATACATCCCCGCCATCGGGGAGCATTATTTCAATACTTCGCTACCAGAGCACGCAAGATAATTACAAATAGAATTAACAAATGAAATGAAAAAATAAATAAATAAAAAACAAATCAATTAAAGTTAACCTCAATCGATGTTTAATTTGCGAGTCTATGTAAGGTAAATATATTGAATTATAATTCCCATTCCTCACAATCAACTTAACATTCTAATGTATTTTTGCTACATCCATATCTACAAACTTTATGAGTTCTTTATTATATTTATTAAATATAATATGAGGTGGTTCTCGCCAATTACCTCCTTTTAAAATTATGTTTTGATCTATTTTGAATAAATGTTGAACAGTCATAAATTATAAGTAAAAACGTATGTGTTGTCTGTGAGTCCCAAATACATTTGTCTTTGTTTTGAATTCTAAATTTTGTTAAATAATGTCCTGTCTGTCCATGTTACGTTGGAAATTGTGTGCATTTGTGATGGTGAGTCTTAATTGTGTTGTAGTTGTTGTGAGTTATATTTGGTATGTATTGATGTAAGCTGTAAGATTTGTTACATGTCGTCCATTCTCTGTTCCATTTATGTATTGTGTCTGTGGTACGAGAGAGAATTCTGGGATGATTTTTGTATCTTGAGCTACTTCCTTTGCTAACGTGTCAGCATGTTCCAATATTTCCTGAACGGCCTTTTATCCAGTCTATGTGTATGTATAGATTTAAATGAATAGTTTCCAGAATATTTTGTCTAATGTTTTCTGTGAGCGGGTCGTGTATAGTAGGGTTGCGTATTGAGTAAATGAGAGTCGTGTTGTCTGTGTGACCTCAATACCTGATTTCCCTTAAAAAAAGTGTATATGGAGTAACAGTTATTTATATTAGACATTATTAAGTATAAAGCAGAAACGTCTATGAGCTTTATACTTAATAGTTGTTCAAAAGGAGGTTATAAACTAACAACAATAAATTCTTGGGCACTGCCTTCACACTTCTTTATAGTTTGGGAATAGCTATCTGGTAAGGAACCCCGTTGGACGAGTGGAACAAAGACGATATGGTTCAATTCTCGCTTGGGCTCAAGAAATCAAAAAATTACTAACAATTACTAACGAACTGCACTGGAAGGAAGCTGATAGTGTACTGAGGGCTGATGGAAAATTTGAGGTGGATAGGAAGGGGCTAAGGACGAGGAGAGCTGGTGCAAGTTGAGAAAGGAGATGACGCAGCTAGCGCGTCATGAGCCCAGAAGGGAAAGCCCCGTGACGCCTCATCAGCACTGAACGTGTTAATACATTTTAGGACGAGGATGACATGTTCAGAAATAGAAAAATGTTCGTGATTGTTATTACAATTTATAATTATTTTTTTCAGTTGAAAATATATATTGTAGAATAACTTTTTCTTTTTCAGGTGAGTTCTGAGACAATGAGTTTATGATTTTCTCTGTCAGTGAGTATTAACATTTCATCATACAAGTAACAACTATATAAGTCTCTGTACACCAAATTCTGTAAAGTTCAATCATTAGAACGAACGAACAAAAATATTTCGTGCAACCAATTATCAACTCCTACTCATAAAGAGGAATGCCCATGTATGAGGAAAATATTTTAAATCATATGTTTTTAGTTATTAACTTTGTTTACTCTTTGTCTTAACCTTGTTCATGTTTTCATTCCGTCATATTCTGTACACAATAAATATCTTCAAAACCACCACTATATCGCGAGTTAATGAGAAATATACGAAGTGGGTTTATTTATTGCATACAGAACATGACGGAATGAAAACAAGAACAAGGTTAAGACAAAGAGTAAACGAAGTTAATAATTAAAATCATATGATTTTTAGAAAAACATTAATAAATAAATAAATGTAATCAGGCGGTGAGGACGGCCACAAGGCACTAAAGCAGGTAGGACATCATTGCAGAGGGTTTCCTCTTGCTCCAATACCATGCTGATGATTTCATCAATCTATTCTCTATTTCTCCTCTAATAAGATGCCAATTTTAACGAAGCTTGAAATTAAAGCTGCCTTATAGTAGTGATTGCTTCAAGTGAAAATCGCAGTTTAGGATTCAGTGATAACTGTAAGTTGAAGAAGAACGTGTTAAAAAAATATTGATTTATAAAAATGTCCAAAACGAAATCACACTGCAATGTTTAGTTTTGATTAGAAAACCACCTTTTCATCTGACACTGAGGTATAAATAATGCTGTATTTCGGCAATTCTTTAAACCACCTGTTGGTCAGATATCTGTTTTTTTTACGAACTTAATGTTTTGATAATCATGAAATAGTTAAACGTCTAGCATAATGTACAGTATATATATATATATATATATATATATATATATATATATATATATACTGTAAAATGATGTCACAAATATTAGTTATTAAAAGATTGTTGTTGTTTGTTAGTGTAACTGTCGTAATTAATATGTGATATATAATTTTAAGAAATAAACTATAATAACTTAAAAATAATATTGTTTGGCGTTTGTTATTTTTATATTCCCTTAGCGCTCCATGCCTATCTTATGCATATACCACATACACACTTATAACTAGAATTTATCTAGAAACTAGAAATAATTTATATGACAAAACCACGTTTGCCGGGTTATCTAGTATATATATATAATTCACAAGATTTTAAGTTTTATTACTAATCAACATAACAAAAATATTGTTGAAGTTACCTCTTAGTTCTATATTCCCCTAATGAGTGGTCATGAGGACATGAAACTAGTGGAGAAATAAAGATGATTTTAATAATCATTTGTTTGTTTTTTTTCACTTCGTTGACCTTCCGCTATCGATTGGTTAACGTTTGTTACATTTTAATATACTCAGTTCCGTTATGGAAGAACTTCAGCTACTTGAGTGGTTTTCCTAATGATGTGTCCTCCGATGTTGAGTAAATTGGTGGCGTTAGTCAATCTACTCAAATGTCGGTCAGTAATTATTGAATAATAAAAATCGTGATAATTATCCCTTTGCATTTTTGATGTGGTGCTTTGGGACCGAGATATCGTTCGTGTTCAAATTAAATCATTTTAAAGGAAGTACAGCGAAATTTGTTGTTTATTTAATTACCAAAATGTACGAGTGGTTGTAATCGCTGCCACAACAACAAATTTTCTTTACCTTCAGCAATAATGTTGTTTTTTTTATCAGATTTCCCTTAAGAGAAATCAGCTATTGAGGTTGTACTCATGTCGCGATATTCCAGAAATTTCTTCAAATGTCCTCCGTTCGTGAGGTTTGTTTAAATTATATATATATATATATATATATATTTGTCTTGTTAACAATTTTTGTTTGATTGTTACCAAACTCGATATTTAATCGTTTCATATAAAAAGAAAGATCAAGATAATGGCTGAAATCGGAGTAGTGGTAGGGGGGGGGGGGTTAGAGAAGGGGATTTTCGATATATCTCCGTTACTTCGTATCGAAAAATTGTATAGGACCAATTTAATTGAAAATTACATGTACTATAAATATTTTATATACATTTATTCTCTATCTTGAATATTAACCGAGATATTTGCATTTTTCAGTTTTCCGCATTCGGGAAACCCCCTCTTCTGCTCATGTTACATAAAGAATACACTTTTATATAATAAACGACATTATTCGAAACTTAAATGCCGAGTATTGTTTTCAAGAGACCTTTATTATACGAGATACATGCAAATATGTTCTGGTGACCCCTCCCCCCGTCTTAAGTTTTTGGACTACTAAAATTTGATTGATTGGGATAAAAATGATTCTGATTCATTATAAATTACAGTACTAGGAATAGAAAATAGTTTTTTTTTTTTTTATAAAATTAATATAATATTCTGGAATATTTCTGTAATTGTTTTTCTTTCCTGTGAGAGGTTGGCAGACCAGCTTGCCGGACTTCTTTTATTTGTACACCCAATTCTAAGAAAGCGATTTTCACTTGAGATATCACATCAGTAAACAAGAGCTTACATTTTCTGGAATTGTTAACTGAGGAGAAATAAATAATAATAATAAAGACCACTTTGCAGAGGAGGACGTCATCATGTGTTATTCCTTTGAGTGCAAAACCTCCTTAATGTAATGTTAATTTCTATTAAATGTTAACATGAAATAATAGTATACGTGAAATATTTGTGTCGAACATTTACTAATATTATGTCAAATCATTTAATTACATATTATTTAATAACATTTATACTTTTATAAAACATTCGTTATTAAATTTGCTCTAATTCCGTGTATACATTTTATAAATCTGTCATTTTCCATCTGTCACCACTCCAAATACATAGCAATTTTTTAATTTATTGATATTCAAGTTTAATAAAGGATGAGCTTTATAAATAATGAGAAATTTGTCCCACCTTAAGGGGGAAATCAATGTACCAATGCGTAATGTGATAAATTGTTTTTTGACAGATAATTATGGTAAATATTTTGTATTTTTATTTAATAATCGAACATTTTTGATAGAATTCATCTTGTGATTAATACATCCGCCATGCATGTAGTTCATTATTTATTTTAAATAAAGAATATTTTGGTAAAATGTTTAACACGTTCGGGCTGAGTGTTAAGACAATATAATTTACACAGTCTCTGCTATAGGAATTATTTTGCCAGTAAAGCCGGTTTGGCGTTGGACATTTTTTTCCTCTATACCTTACTAAAGAAGAAAGACAATATCATGCTGAGAGAAAGGGCATTACAAGAAAACTAAGCTAAAGAATAAGGTGTAAGCGTGCAAAATAATGTACCAACGCATGTGCACGGCATATACATGTGCATACCGGTCTGCCTTTTTCTGTAATTTACTTATTATCATTTTAAGGCGGTTTTGTAGAGGGGAATTGAGGTACTGGTTGTCTGACGTGCTGAAGATGATCTGCGCAGGGTCACAGTCGATACTGATAAGCAGGCTATAAAACGAAAGATGGTCGTTAAGGCTTCACGGCGGGGGAAGTGCGGCGCTCTTTCAAATTCGAACGTGAGGTTTGGCGGGAGCGGAGATAGCGGGCTCTAGCGACGAAGGGGCCAAGCTGGAGTTGGAAGGACTGCCGATAGAATGCTCCCGCTGCTCGGTTTTCCCGCTCGAATCAATACGGAGGGAAAAGTGTCGGCTACGTCAGCAGAGCTTGGCGGAGATGTAGCTAGCCGGGGGAAGCTCGGCCCATGGGACAGGACTGGTGTATGAAGAGGAAGTCGACCACTGTCAAGCGGTATTTCACATATAGATAGACATAGTTTGCATACACAACAACAAAATAAATATAAAACACCGGCAGCACTCCTCAAAAATAAATAAATATTTTAAAAAATATATGTGCCGAGGAGAGGGAGAATTGGAGAAAAACGAAATGTGTACTCATATAAATGCATGGAGAATAAAAGGATTTATTTGTTTTGTAGTAGTTCTAGAAGTGATTAGGTTGGAGTATTGTGGCTGGTGATGTGTAGATACCTCGTGGCTACCATGGTACGCTTTTATCTCACTAGGTGAATGACTCCTCTATACACCAACACTACACATACACACCACTAATACACTTATAATCAACTAATCATAAACAAAAATAAACCTTTCTCTCTCTCTCACACACACACATTCCAATTAAAAATAAAAATCTAACAAATAAACCATTGCACTTATATTTCCCCTACCCCTAGCCCTTCACTAGAAAAATTGTTCAGCTTTGAGTTTTACATCATTTTTCAATTCTATTTACATCAATTTACTAGACTACGCTCACCCTCTAAACAAATCATTAAACATTTTCAATTACTTAAACATAAAATTAACGCTTTACTAATAACAAATTTATTTAAAAAAAACGGCTATAGCCAACGTTTTAAATTTAATCCCTAACGAATTTCGAAATTTGTAACCTAGAATTGCTAAAAACAGACATATGTGTTACCTCAGCCAATAAGGTTAGGATAACCTTCTCATCTCGATTATCCCAAATCTGCATAAAATATTACTCGCTTTCTTTAAACATCTGTCATAAATAGTCTTACTTTCTTAAACTCTATTTAAATCCCTAATACATTTTAGTTTCAACGGAGTTTTGACGAATTGCATGTTTGATAATAATGAATACCAATCAACTGTTAACGTTCATTTAGCAATTTCGACCAATTAAGTACACCTTTATGTAGGACTTAGTTGTTCATGTTTTCGTTTGAAATTATTTTAATATTTCAAAATATTTCGGGCTAATTTATTTTTATTTAATCTTAGAACTACCATCTGTGTATTCCAGCCTTAAGCACACTTTATCTAGATTCCAACCGTTTACCGGAAATACTTGAAAACAATTTTAAGATTTTAAGTAGATACTTCTCTTGATAAAATATTGATTTATGCCAATGGCTTAAAGGCTGCCTCAATGAGCCCTTGTCATTCTGAGGTCATCTGTTGCTCGTTTGATCTGATAAAAACTGTCATTTAATCACAAATATGCTTTGATATTAATCATTTTGAAATAAAACACACACTAAATGATTTTAAACTTAAACTTGATAAACGTTTTGTAGAGACAGATAAATTTTAAAATTATTCATAAATATTGGTGAATTTTATTTCCCTTTATAAATACATTATATTGAAACTTTCTAGAACAATACCTAAATGAGTCAGAGCTAATATAGTACGGTAGTAAAATAAGTGATTTCAGCATTTTAAAAAATATAAGTATATATCATAAAATAGTAAAAATAATTAAAATCACATTTAGTATTGAGTTTTACTGAATAAGTTAAAGAGCTGACACCAATTAGTGCATATATATAGATACTTAATGAAGAAAAATTAGGAAAAAATAATTTATAAACAAAATCTTCTACATTGGCATTTGAATATAACCAGACCAAAAATGTTTAAATGAAATGAAATCACTTCTGAAATTAAATTGAAACGATTAGTATTCATTGCAAAAATTAAGTAGTATAAAAACTTCAGTTTGAACAAATAACAATTAATAAGCCACTTTTACAAGTTTTTTTTTTCTTTTAATAGTATAAATATACACTGGTCCTAGTATACTTCATTAAAATAATTTATTCCTAGAAAAGTTAAAATAAAGCCAGAAAGAGTTTTCAGTTAATTGATTTTTTTTTATACGTTCAGAGAAATATTACGTTCTGATTAATCTCATAAATTTTATTACAATAGAAATTCCATTAAATTAAAATGTTGTGTTTGGATATTTTCTTTTAAATAAACTATTGTTTCTGTTTTATTTTAATATATCCAGCACAAAGTACAGGACCAGTAAATTTCAAATATGCATGATATGAAATTTCTTCTATTCACTTTGAAATAATAAAACTTGAACAACCGACATAAAGGCATTACCAGAAACATTCTACCAGTGTTAGGATTAAACTTTTTATCCACTATGTTGCCCATAAGAGATAATATTAAGCATGTGGTCAATTATTCAACTAAACTTGCTATACAATAAATTGTATGAATATCAGTGGATTAAAGCATATCAACTCCATTACCCATAAGTATTTAACTAAAATATTCCATCTATTATTTTATTAAACCAGTCATCGAATAAATTACCTGTAAGTATTTACCTGAAAGATCTAGCTTATTATTATACCAAATCTATAATTCAATAAGTTCATGTCACAAAGACTATGAATATCTGTAGGTTGAACTATCAAATACATAGTACATAACTACTTAACTAGAATATTCGTCTAATTATTCTATTAAACTAGTAATTCAATAAATTGTCCCATAGTACTTATTATTCTACCTACAGCCGTTACCAAATAATCAAAACATAGCTGCATCCTAAAATGACCAGTGGATTAAACCGTTTATCAAACCCATTATTCATAAATTATTCGGGTAATGGTTCTATTAAACAAGTAATCTAAGTACCCAGTGATTATGGGTCTCATGGGATGAAACCATTTATCAAATTTGTAATCCATAAGTAACTATTCAAACCATAAATTCTTCTATCTTTTTAATCTATTAAACCAGTTATCCAATAACCGTTAAAACAATCATCATCAACTACTGCTATTGGATGAAACTATCCATCAAATGCTTTACCCATAATTACTTATAGCAAAGATGGGGCCGTTATTCTATGAAACGATGAATCCAATAAATGGGCAATATTTACTCAACTTCGGACCTTTGGAATAATCCTGTTCTTAAATGCGCTAACTTTCAGCATTTACATCTTAAATTCTGAACATGATTGGATGAGCCCTTAAATCTTTTCTAGCCCTGTTATCAAATGCATTTTCTAGAACTAAATTCCTCAAACAGTTTTCAGCTCATTGGATCAGTCCCTTAATGAACTTCATCATTTATAAGTATAATACTTAATAAACTGTTAATTGAGTCAATTAATAAGGCCTGTTATCAAATGCATTTTCTATAACTAAATTCCTCAAACGTCATTGGATCAGTCCCTTAATGAACTTCATCATTTATAAGTATAATACTTAATAAACTGTTAATTGAGTCAATTAATAAGGCCTGTTATCAAATGCATTTTCTATAACTGCATGTCTCGAACCGTTTTCAGCTCATAGGATCAGTCCTCTAATGAATCTCAATATCTATAATTATAAAACATACTAAACTGTTAATCGAGTCACTTGATTCGGCCTGTAATCAAATGCATTTCCTACAACTACGTACTTCAAACAGTTTTAAACCCATTGGATCAGTCCTCTAATGAACTTCATTATCTATAAGTATAATACTTACTGAACTCTTTAGCAAATCACTTCATTATGTTATGTTTTGAAATGTAATTCGTATAATTACTTACTCAAATATTCTGGTATTTTTTTTCTTTCAAATTTATTCATCTAAAGCTATTTTAAAAGCTCAAAAATATAAAAAAAAATCAAATTTAAATCATTTTTAAAAATTTTAGCTGATTCAAATAAAACATTTGCTTCATTTTCAAGGGTAAGTCAAACTTAATTTTTAAGCTGTTTTTTACAAAACTAACATTAAATTCTATGAGCTTTGTAATAACTAGATACTAAATTCTAATTACGTATGTAAAGATTTTAATCATCATTTGAATTAACATTTCGAAATGGTTTTCATGGCTTTTAGCAGATTTCCCTTAAGGGAAATCAGCTATTGAGGTTGTACTCATGATGGAATTTTCGACATCCTAGCTAGTAGATGACGAAAATGAGGTCCGTTTAAAACTGTATATATATATATATATATATATATATATATATATATATATATATATTTGTCTGTTACTGCTCTAGCAGCCGCAACTATTGTTTAATCGTTACTAAACTCGTTATTTAGTCGTTGTATGTAAAAAGAAAGATCAAGTTCGTTAACGGCTGAAATCGGACTAGGGAGAGGGGGGTTAAGAGGGAGAGGATTTTCCAAAATTTGAAATATTTCCGTTACTATACGTCGGATCGAAAAATTGTATGGAATCAATCTTATTGCGAATTTAATTTACTATAAATATTGTTATATACATTTATTCTCTATCTTGTATATTAACCAAGATATTTGCAATTTTGTGAAATCGGGGCGGATAACGGAGAGTGAGTTTCCCGCCAAAAGCTAGGACGGCCGTTTTCTTAACTCTTAGGCTCCTGAAATTTCTCTATTGTAAAACTACACGTGGGAAATCTGCTTAGTCTACGCAGCCCCTGCGTGGCGGACTTTTTTTATTTGCTTTGGCAACCATTTAAAACCATTTAACATAAGTTGCTAATTAACGACAAATATCATTATATTTACGAGACGAATTAACAATTAGGTTAATGACCCTCACCACCAGCAGAAAATAAAAATGAATTAACAATTATTCGAATAAGCTTAAAAATACACATACATAACAATTATTTTACTGTAATTTGCCAAATTTTATGTATTTGAAATATCTGTATGCAAATATTTGAATTGATGAGTGAGGACCACAAACGTCGACCAAATTATTAGTAATATTTGACTACTTAATAGCATACATTTAGCAAACATTTAAATAAATAAAATATGAATATTTCACCAAGCGGGAAGTACGCTGTGTTTCCTTAAAATATTAACGAATTAATTATTACAATTAATGTACTAAAATCTAGAGCGCTGCCTACACAGTTTTACAAATGATTTTACCATTTTATACAGATATGTAAGCATTTGTAATAAAATTTGTTAACTGAAAAAAAATTATAGAGCTCTTTAGAGATGTCCCTGGTGGTTGGGCCCTGAAGAAACTTGCTATTCAGGTTGGTCCCTCGGAATGTCTGAGTGACAAGACTACAAATGACCATCCATCATCACCCCCAATATAGCAAAACCATTAATTTTTATCTTTTAAAAGAGAAAAATGTATAAAATGCCTCCTGCGCATTTTTTTCTTAATAGGTTTATGGAATGAGTTAGTGACCATTGCGTAACTCTAAATTCCCTCATGAAATAAAGAGCAAAAAAAGTAGAAGTCCAGAGTACAATCCGACTTAAGTTGCCGGTTAACTGTTGCGGCATTCCAAAAGCCCATCACGCAAAGTCCTACATAAGCTAAGTACATGATGTTCTCATTTAGTAAGTACCATCCGTAATAAGCAGTAATAGATAATTAAGGAGGAATTGAAAATCGCATGAGATCTCTCCGTCCAATGCTTCGAATCGAAAAATATCCTAGGACTCAATTTTTAAATCTTTCCATGATAAACTAACATCTAATCTGGGTACCACATATCGCCCTTGACTTAAATTAAATTTAAAAAAAAAAACTTCATTTAAAATGTAATCAGTTTGAAAGTATCATACGATATCTCTGTTCCAATATATCGGCTCAGCAAATGTAATAGGACATAATTACTAGGTCTAATATATTAAACAAAAAATACAGCACGCAGGAACTGCTTAAACTAAGCACATTTCCCAGGTTCATGTTCAGCACATGTGATCTCATCACAGCACATACTCGATATAAAACCGATCAGCAGAAAGGGGTGGGGGTTACTGAAGAATGAAGACAAGAACTTCGGAGTAGCATGCTTAATACTAGAGTTACGCAAAACTTGTACACCATAGTTTAGCAAGGTTGGCTCTATCGCATTTTAATATCCGATTCCATTATAACGGTGAAATTTCGAATTTTCACTCTCTAACTAGTCCAGGTCCGATTTAAGCCAATGACAAATATGATCATTAGTGTTGACTGAAACGTTTATATATAACCAATAATCATTTGATAAAGATCCAGTAAACATTTTTGAGACAAAAACGTAAAATCTTAATTGATAAAATCTCACACAACGAATTGGCATGTCTCTTGAAAACAATATTTGATATTTAAGCTTATAATAATGTGGTACATTACAGATCCTTGTTATTATGATATTAGTGGGAGTTAATGAACTATGAAAACTACGGAATCCAAATATCTCGGTTAACGATCATTATACAGAGAATGCGTATGTGTCATTTATAGATAATTAAATTTTCAATAATTTCGGCCATACAACTTTTTGATCCGATTTATAATAACGGAAACAATTCCAATTTCCCTCCACTAAACCACTCCCCCGTTCCATCCAATTTCAGCTTTTAATAAACTTGATCTTTAGTTTTACATGAAACCCTTACATATCGAGTTTGGCTCTCTAGAACGGTAAAAGGCAAGTATATATATGTATGTATGTAAGGATCGATTGATATTTGAGATTTTCTTTTTCAAAATTGTGTCATAAGGTCCTATACAATATGTACTAAGTTAACACTACTCCTCCCCCCCCCCAACATGGGCCTCCGCAAAACACATTTTTAGCAGATTTCCCTTAAGGAAAATCAGCTATTGAGGTTGTACTCATGACGCGAATTTCGAAATTCTTCTTCAAATGTCCATCGATCCTACCCAGGAGATGACGAAAATGAGGTCCGTTCAAAACTGTATATCTATATATATATATATAAAATTGTAACCTCTGTGTGTACATTGATTTTTTTCGCGAAATTTCACGATAACTTTTCGTTTCACATGTCATAGACACCATAACTGTATTTTGTTTCTTTCGTGTATGTTTGTTTGTTTGTTTGTTACCTTTTCACGCATAAACGGCTGAACCGAATTTTATGAAACTTGGTATGTATATTACTACTAACCCAACTTAGACTTTAGGCTATGTTAATATTCTCTGAGACGAACAAGAGTGGGGGTTATAAGGGGGGCCTGAAATTAAAAATAGCGATATTTCGTTACTTATTGCATTTTCGGCAATTATGCACATAACAAAAGTTGTTTAATTTGTTATTTAGAGTAACTTTTGTTATATACACTTTTGTCGTATACCTGTATAAAGGTGTATAAAGGCGTTATACGCCAAAAAGAGATAGCAGAAGTCAACAATTTTATATGGCACAAAAGACTGAACCGAACTAAACCAAACTCGGTATGTGAATTAGCACTAACGTCTTCCTTATAATAAGCCATACTAACATTTCTAGGGGCGGGCAGGAGTGGGGGTTATAAGGGAGGCCTGAAATTAAAAATAGTGATATTTCGTTTCCTATTGGGGTTTCGGCAAATATGCACATAAGAAAGTTGTTTATTTTATTATTTAGAGAAATTTGTTCAACAACTCTTTGGAACTACCAGGTAACTCACCGGGAAAAATAAATTCAAATGTATGTTAATATTTTGTGCTTAATAATTCAAATCTATGCATAATGCACAGGAAACGGGAAATATGACAATATGGAGAACATTGAAGTCTTACATAAAGAAATAATTTTATTATTAACAAATCCACAGAAACGACGGGTATTTAAAATACTGGGACGGGTAAATGTCAAAATATTGTGCAAAGTAAAGCCTTGCCAAAAAAATACCATCACCATTCAGCCTCAAATGAATTCCCGAGCGAAGCCGGGTCTCTGAGCTAGTATATATATATATATATATATATATATATATATATATATATATATATATATATATATATATATTTGTCTGTTACCGCTCTAGCGGCCGCAATTATTGTTTAATCGTTACTAAACTCGATATTTAGTCGTTTTATGTAAAAAGAAAGATCAAGTTCGTTAATGGCTGAAATCGGACCAGTGGGAGGGGGGGTTTACAGGGAGGATTTTCGAAAATTCGAAATATCTCCGTTACTATACGTCGGATCGAAAAATATTACAGAATCAATCTTATTGCAAATTAAATTTACTATAAATATTGGTCTATACATTTATTCTGTATCTTGAATATTAACTGAGATATTTCCATTTGTATTCTCCATGTGCTCGGCAGCAGTGGCTATGTTCGGAATTCCGCCGTGAGCTCTGGCGGCACTTTTCGTAACTATTCGTCCCTCGTGAATAGGTTTAGAGGTTTCTTACTACTACAGCTGTTATTAGGCAGATTTCTCTATTGTAAAACTTCACGTGGGAAATCTGCTTAGTTTACGCAGCCCCTGCGTGACGGACTTTCTTTAGTTTATTCCGATGAACACGGGAGATTTTTATATGCAATTTCAACTTTCGAATGTTTGTTGTTTTAATTGATTCCTTTTCCTTATGGGAAATTACCTATTGAGAGTGTAATCACACACACACACACACACACACACACACACACACACACATATATATATATATATATATATATATATATATATATTACTTTGAACGAACTCATATTTACGTCACTTACCAGGTAAGGTTATTTCTGGCTTTCAACAGCATATAACGGAACTTGTTGTAGTGCAATCCTTAATTGGATGTCTAGGGCGTTAAAAATAATTGGAAACGGTGTCGAAGGAGTTAAGGCTGGTTTGAAAAGGGAGAGATTGGCCTTGCAAGGCTGTGAATAGGCCGTAAGGACATCCCAATTACTTCACAACTTCAAACCGCCCTCACAGCTCTGTAAACAATTTATTTCTTCTCATTTTAACCGGAATAATAAAGTGATCTCCTCGTAGTCTTCCCTGTCCACTTTATAGAGGCACTTTATAACGCTGTTCTCACTTTTAGCTCGACGAAAATAAATGTGTTTCCCAGTAATGTAGGAAGTCCACCATGGAGGTAACAAGGTTAGCTAAGCAAATTTTCCTAAAATGTATACAGAAGATGATCAGATTCTGCTTGCTCTGATAATCGCACAAAGACATAAAATATTGATGAGATGGGATTGCCCAGATTGAGGATATATGGAAAGGCTTACGGTATTGGAAATATATAGAAGACACGCATGGTAGATTTGACAGAGATTGAAGACATCCTCTTGTCATTTTCTGTCATTGATGAATTGCCAAAAGATAAAAAGCAACTTGAATTTCATCTTGTATTGTTTTACCGTTAGCACATGGATTATCAAGAACTGTATTAACAAGAATTAGCACTAAGTAAATGTGAGTGGAAATAAATTAATCGTAAAGTGAGAAACAATCAAAATAATTCACCTAAAGTATTTCTCTTGAAACATTGGGTGGTTATGGTGTTGAGAGGTGAAGGCATATATCACATTATAAACTTGAGAATCTTTGTTTGAAACGTCTAAACTTGAAACAAAGCCATCTTGCGGAGTGTGTAGCTCTTCATCTCAGCCACTACACAATACATATCTGCTGTGGAGAGCATCGCATCAGCATTTCACAGTTAGCCGATACACGGCAAAGCTCAAGTTGCCTTTTCACAACCAGAATCAACTCCCTTAAAGTCATAATGAATATGTCTTTGTTCTCACTTATTATGTATTTAGGTAAACCACCGACGCACAGCACAAATATATGAAATGAAAATAATTTTGACACAAGCAGGTCTAGCACCCATTAAAGCAAAACAGCTATTTAACTTTCACTCATGGCGCGATTTATGAAAGCAATTTTCCAATATCCATACCAAATAAATATGGAAAATGAGGTTCGTTAAAAACTGTATATGTTCGCAATTTTTATTTTATTTTGATCAAACTCGACATATAACAGTTTCTTGGAAAACGGAAGATTAAGTCCGTTAGCGACCAGGGAAATGGGTTTAAAGGGGGAATCAAAAAATTAAACTATTCAATTATTTAAAAAAAAAAAAAACTATATATAACCAAACTTGCTATAAATTTAATTTTCTCTAAAATATATTCTCCACACTTTTTCAGTAAATAGAATATTAGAACATTTATTTTTCTTTCTTTTTGTAAATGTTTTCAACGGTCTGACACCCTGTTTAATGGTCAGACTCTAGCAATAAGTACATACCATTTCAAGTATGTACTTATTGCTAGAGTCTGACCACTAAACAGAGTGTGAATACACTTAAATGGTATGTTTTCAACCTTTATTATGTGAGATGCATACAAATACATTGTGTCATCAATTCTAATTTTACGTTTTTTACTTGAAAATGCTTTTTAATCGATGCCATACTCGATATTTAAGTGTTTCATTCAACTCTAAAGATCACACTTGTTAATGGTAGAAGGAAAGGAGGGGGGATCCGAAAATTCTCCATTATCATGTGTCCCAACGAAAAATATTATAGGACCAATATTCTTAATATATTGATGCTCTATATTTTAAAATGGTATTGCTAATCTCTTTTTTTTGCCATCAATTCCTATGAAGTGCTCCTAGTTTAAGTATGTCTTAACATAGTCTTCATTCAGTAATTAAATAAATGTTTATAACCCACAGCAATATTAATTAGAATCTCAGGAGTAAATTCCAGTTGTTAATTAGAACCTGATCAGTAAGTTCCAGCAGTTAATTGGAAGATGATGATTCTGTTCTAGCTGTTAATTGGAAGCTGGTTCGTTAGTTCTAATTGTTAAGAAAATCCAGGCACTTTTCTAGCTTATAACTCGATTCCCGTTTGCCGGCTCTAGCAGTAATTAGAAACTTTTTAACGTTCTAGTTATTAATTGTTAACTGGCGAGTTTACTTGATGTTAATTGGATGCTGGTTCGTTATTTCTAATTGTTAAGAAGCTCGTGACTCTTTTCTAGCGGTTAAATGGTCCTCTTTGTCTGGTTCTAGCTATTAATTAGAAACACTTTAGTGTTCTTATTTTTAATTGTAAACTGGCGAGTTTGTAGTTGTTGTTATTTGGAATTTCGTTAGTTATTTCTAATTATTAAGAAGCTCATGACTCTTTCTATTTGTTAACATAATTCCCGCTAGTAGGTTATGGTTGTTGAATAGAAGCTTTATAGTGTTATGGTAGTTAATTGTAAACGAAAGTTTTGGTAGCATTTCATTTGTAATAGATATCTGCATCAAAGTTCTGAAACAGCTTTTACACCAATTTTGACAGATTGAAATTAAAATGGGGGACAGTAGGGAAACAAATTCCCATTTCAAAATGGGGGGATGGGAATGGGGCCCTTTATAAGTATTATCCAACCCTTATTACCCTTGTTGGTCAGTAAGCAAGGATAGATTGTAATCGCGAAACTTTATGGTTTTCAGAGGAATTACCAGCGTTGACCCTCACTAAATAGTGACGTAGAGGGCTGTACTTAGCCTGTGTAACACAACAATGTCTAGACTTTGAAAGCTCATATGCATCGGATTGAAAATGTTTTGGAACTAATCTTGTTAAACTGTTGATGCTATACAATCGTTCTATAAGAATACATTTTTTTGGTAATTGGAATATGAAGTGAGCTATTAATCGTTTATTGTTTTCAGAGCCCCCCTCACTACTACTTGGATTTTTATTTATAAATAGACAATACAAGGTGAGATGAGATACATCAGAGTGTTCATTAGAAGGGGAACTGTCGGGACAACCATGGCAGGTCACTCTGCCTACCAACCCTCATCTAATCCCCCTCTGGATCTCGGGTAAAAAAAAAGTCCGTCACGCAGGGGCTGCGTAAACTAAGCAGATTTCCCACGTGAAGTTATACAATAGAGGAATTTCAGAATAGAGAGTCGAACAGTTACGGGAACGGCCCGAACTAACTCTTGACGGAAACTCACGACTAGACCCGAAGTTAGCCGATCTCATCTCAGAAGCTGAAAACAGAAAAATGCAAATATCTCGGTTAATATTCCAGATACAGAATAAATGTTATAACATTATTTATAGTTAATTTTACTTGCAATAAGATTGATTCTATATAATTATTCGATCCGACGTATAGTAACGGAGATATTCTGAATTTTTGGAAATCCTCCCCTCTAAACCCCCTCTCCCATTGCTCCGATTTCAGCCATTAACGAACGATCTTTATTTTTACATAAAACGTTTAAATATCGAGTTTGGTAACGATCAAACGAAAATTGCGACCGCTAGAGCGTTAACAGACAAATATATATATATATATATATATATATAAGTTTGAACAGACCTCATTTTCGTCATCTCCTGGGTAGGATCGATGGACATTTGAAGAAATTTTTCGATACTCGCGTCATGAGTACGACCTCAATAGCTGATTCCCCTTAAGGGAAGTCTGCTAAAAAGGGAGATGAGATTAGTTGTGTGTGCACGTGCGAAATCTTCTTAGTTTACGCAGACCCTTCGTGAAGGATGTTAAGAGATATAGAAGGTTTGTATAAATTTTTGTTTAACATAAAAAGAGCTGATACGAAACCGAAATACGATAGATATTCACTCTTCAACTCTGCTCAGAGCAAGGGATTAGTTTTTGTTGTGAAAAGAACTCTCTCCATCTGGCTCAGATAACGTTCCTACTGTTTCGCATCATTTACTCCATCCATGATAAAAACAGCTGATCAGTGTTACTGTCATCTATTTTTCATCCAAGCGTTCATCCTAATCTCACATGGCTAATCTAGAGAGGCGAGTTCGATTCCCCTCAGTGAAATAGGAATTTATTTAATGACGAACCTGTTAAATAAAATCCTTAGTCCACCCTGTCTAGAAAATGGTGGCGCCCTATCCCAATTAGCCATAGTAGCAGATAGTGGACGTTAATAAATAATAATAACATTTGTCACCCAGTAAAATATGTCTTTCCTTAATTTATGTAATAGCTCAAGCAAATAGAAAAACGACCACAAGGAACGTAAAACGTAAACTGAGAAGATTTTCCACGTGTTGGTATGATCCACTGTTGATCTCTTCTTGCCAAATACTTTCTAGGGTTATTTCCATTCATGTAGCATAGTATAACTTCAATGATAGCAATACATTGTATTCAAGTTAATATGACACGATTAGGAGGGGCGATTAATGAATGCTGGAAACGAAAAATGCAAATAATTTGCTTAATTTTCAATATAGACAAACAATATATATATATATAATAGTATTTATGAAGCATAATGTTTTGATTAAGATTAGATCTATTCTATTTTTCGATACGACCCGTAAAACGGAGATATTTTGAACTTTCGAAATTCCTCCTTTAAACCAGCTCCGGTCTGATTTCAGCCAATAATAACTTGATCGATATTCTTATATAAATCGCACTACTAGACTTTATAAAAATCCCAAGTATGAAATTTCAACATTTGGCAGTTGGGGAGGTACATGCCTCATTAAACTGAGTAGAATTTCCCGCGTCAAATCACCGCTAAAAACGAAGGCAAAGAACGCCTGCCTCCATATTTAAATATAATACATATTCATAATGTGTAACTGAGGAGTATGCGCTCAATAAAATCATAATTGATGGAACTTGGTCTTTATTTTTTTCTTAAAACGTTTAAATATCGAGTTTGGTGACGATCTAACAAATTTTTCGAAAATCGTGTCATGAGTACGACTTCGACAGCTGATTTACCTTAAGGGAAATATGCTAAAATGCATAGAATAAAAATATTTTAGCAAGATTGGTTCTATAACATTATTCGATCCGACTCATAATACCGGGAGATATTATGGATTATATATATATATATATATATATATATATATATATATATATATATATATATATAAATATATATATATATATATATATATTTATATATATATATTTATATATATATATATATATATATATATATATATAGAGAGAGAGAGAGAGAGAGAGAGAGAGAGAGAGAGAGAGAGAGAGAGAGAGAAAGGGAGGGAGAGACAGAGGGATAGATAATTACAGTTTTGAACAGGCCTCATTTTCGTCATCACCTGGGTAAGATCGAAGGACATTTGAAGAAATTCGTCGTAAAGTGTGTAATGCGTTCGACCACATTTTCTAATAGCTGATTTTCCTTAAGGGATTTCTGCTAATAAGACGAACAACGGCCGAAATCTTCTATTAGAATAGCAAACTTCCATTTATACAAAAATAAACTTTTATTTCAGGAGTTCCCTTAGCAACGTCCCCAAAATAAATAATACCCATGCAATTAAACTTATATAGATAAAACTACCTTGTTGTACTTGTATCAACTAATACAGACAAAGAAGCTGACCTTGATAAGTACCTCCGGAAAAGAGGGCAGCTTATTTTCTATGTTTATACTATTATATATATAAAACACTCACATACCTATGATTAATTGAGCCGAAACATGCAAATAAACAAAATATGCTTTATATCAAATTGTGGAGATAATGTAAGATGTGCCTAAATGCACGTAACATTCTTTAAATGTCCTGAGAACGTGACGAATATCTCGTTAGTTTAGTAATCATCTTGGTTTATAAATATTTAAATCTCTGACCCATGGATCAACTATTTCAAATATGAATTAACAAATGATAACTCTTATCAGGAAATTTTACATCAGTTAGTAAATGAGAAATGAAAAAAATTAGTTCAATTTGAAGAAATGATTTTTTTTTTCAAATTAAAACAAAGTCTGTCACGCAAGGGCTTCGTAAACTAAGCAGATTTCCCATGTGTGCCAAGTATTTGCATTTATCTGAAAAAGTAAAAATTCAATTAGAACAGTATTTGATATTTATGCCTCAAATAATGTGTTTCATAATATAACAGCTTATTGTTAATATAACATAAGTAGAAGGGGGGGGGGTTTACAGAAGGCCCAACTTATAAAATGCAAATATCCCGGTTAATAATGATAATGAAAATACATACATAACAACATTTATATAACATTACATTTTCAATGAGATTTGTTCTATACAATTTTATGATCCAAAGCAAAATAACCCCCACTAGTCGGATTTCAGCCATTAACGAACTTTTGATCTTACGCTCTACATAAAATGATCAAATATCGAATTTGGAAACGATTTAGGATCTGTTAATCCGTCACGTGGGGGCTGCGTAAATTAAGCTGATTTCCAACTTGAAATTTTACAATAGAGAAATGCACAAATAGGTCACACTTAACACCACCGCCAGTAAATACAAACGGTAATGAGAAATCTTTCAGTTAATTTTAATAAGCTCCCAACGGAAACGGCTTCTGAATAGTAACAATATAGGTCTGCCAACCACTCAGAGCTGACCAGATAGATAGACATATTCTTCATCGGAAAGAAAAACAATTATTGATATATACCTAATTATAACACATTAACTTTATTTGCAAACTATTTACTATATCTAGTACTGTTTATTTTAAAATGAACCAGAATAATTTATATTTTAATAACTCAAATTTTAGTAGTCCGAAAACTAAAGAAGGTGGTGGTGGGGAGGGGATCAACAGAAAGTATTTTCATATATCTCACAACGAAAAAGGTTACAGGAGCTGCTAAACCAATTTCACGAGAGCCGAACACTTACGGAAACAGCCGAACTTGTTTTCAGCGGTTTTCGTCGAAGAATACCGACAATAACCGATCTCATTTCGTCCGTTGCACACTTAAAAAATATCCAATAATCTCGGTTAATACTCAAGATAGAGAATAAATGTATATAACAATATTAATATTAAATGTAATTTGGCATGAGAATGGTTCTATACAAGTTTTTGATCCGACGTCTAGTAACGGAGATATTTCGAATTTTCTCTAAGCCCCCTTTCCCTTGACCGATTACAGGCATTAATTGGATAAATGGACATTTGTATATATATATATATATATATATATATATATATATATAATTTTGAACGGACCTCATTTTTGTCATGTCCTGGGTTGGATCAATGGTCATTTGAAGAAATTTTTCGAAAATCGCGTCATAAGTACAACCTCAATAGCTGATTGATTGAATATTCTAATATCGCGTTATAACTAGCCGGATCGAAAAACGTTATATAATCATCGTTTTAAGCAATTGTTGCTGTTAAATTGATGTTATATGCTTTACTTACATTCTTATGTTTAACCTATAGGCACCCCTAAATGTAATCATTTTAGCAGGTTCGTACTCATGACATTTCCGAAATTCAAATTTTTTCCGTAATTTATTTTCAAATGTCCATCGGTACCTAGTTGATGAAGGAAAAGGGGTCCGTTCAAATCTGTGTGTATGTGTGTTTGTGTGTGTGTGTGTGTGTGTGTGTGTGTGAGTGTGTGTGTGTGCGTGTGTGAAGTTGTATATATATATATATATATATATATATATATATATATATATATATATATATACACATTCACATACATACACACATATATATATATATATATATATATATATATATATATATATATAGAGAGAGAGAGAGAGAGAGAGAGAGAGAGAGAGAGAGAGACATTTATTCTCTATCTAGAATATTAACCGAGATATTTGCATTTTTCAGTTTTCAGCCTTCAATTAACCCCAACTTCTACTCGTTTTTCATAAACAATACTCTGTAATATAATGATCCACATTATTCGAAGCTTAAATAGCAAATATTTTTTTTCCAGAGACCTTTATTACACAAGATAGATGCAAATATGTTCTTGTGACCGACCCCCCCCCCCGTCATAAATTCCTGGACTACTGAAATTTGATTGATTGAGATAAAAATTATTCTGATTCATTATAAATAACAGTATTAGGTATAGTTAATATTTTTAAATAAAATTAATATGTCATATTCTGATATGTTTCAGGTATAGTTGATGTTGTGTTAGCAGTATGTAGGTTTATCTATTATTAAACTTCACGAGGGAGATCTGGTTAGTTTACGCAGCCCCCGCGTGACGGACTTTATAGTTATAAATAGAGAATATCTATCGAGATGCGATTGCTAGTACGGGGAGAGAGGTTGAGGTGGGAAAAGTGCTTATTTTGGGGAGAGAGAGTATTCGGTGTCCATCTGTAGATCAATGAAGAGGCCAGGCCTACCACCTCCAAGGAACAGCTGTCTCTGAATTATGAATCTCCCAGTCTGATGTCACAGTGATTGATGGATGCTCCCTACCTACACCAATTCTGCCTTTTATCTACACTTTAATAAATGACTTACACAAGTCGCTAAATTATAATTGCTCTACATCTTATAAATTACTAGCTCAGATACCCGGCTTCGCCCGGGAATTCATTTGGGGCTGAATGGTGATGGCATTTTTTTGGAAAGCCTTTACTTTGCACAATATTTTGACATTTACCCGTCCCAGTGTTTAGGGTTAATACCCGTCGTTTCCGTGGATTTGTTAATAATAAAATTAATTTTTTATGTAACACTTCACTGTCCTCCATATTGTAATATTTCCCGTTTCCTGTGCATTATGCATAGATTTGAATTATTAAGGACGAGATATTAACATACATTAGAACTAATTTTTCCAGGTGAGGTACCTGGTAGTTCATATTGAAAAGAATTGTTGAGCAAATTTCTCTCAATAACAAAATAAACAACTTTTGTTATGTGCATATTTGCCGAAACCCCAATAAGAATCGATATATCACTATTTTTAATTTCGGACCTCCCTTATAACCCCCACTCCTGCCCGTCCCTAGAAATGTTAGTATGGCTTATTATAAGGAAGGCGTTAGTGCTAATACACAAACCGGGTGTTTTATTTAGTTCGGTGAGTTTTTGTGCCAAATAAAATTGTTGACTCCCGCTGTAATTTAATAACGCCTTTATAGTTCGGTATTCGACGATAGTTTATATAACAAAACTTTCTCTAAATAATAAGATAAATAACTTTTGTTATGTGCATATTTGCCGAAAAACCAATAGGAAACGAAATATCACTATTTTTAATTTCAGGCCTCCCTTATAACCCCCACTCCTGTTCGTCTCAGAGAATATTAGTATAGCCTAAAGTCTAAAGTTGGGCTAGTAGTAATATACATACCAAGTTTCATAAAATTCGGTTCAGCCGTTTATGCGTGAAAAGGTCACAAACAAACAAACATACACGAAAGAAACAAAATGCAGTTATGGTGTCTATGACATGTGAAACGAAAAGTTATCGTGAAATTTCGCGAAAAAAAACAATGTACAGACAGAGGTTATAATTATATATATATTTATATATATATATATATATATATATATATATATATATATATATATATTTTTGACCCATATTAGGATATAAATATATATTGAGGTCGTACTCATAACGTGATTTTCAAAAAATATCATCAAATGTATATCGATCTTACCTAGTAAATGATGGAAATGATGTCCGTTCGAAATTTTATATATATATATATATATATATATATATATATATATATATATGTGTCTGTTCACGTTATAGCGTTTGCCATTTTAGGAGATTTCCCTAAAAGGAAATCAGGAATTAAGATCGCACTCATGGCGCAATTTTTGAAACATTACTTCAAATGTCCATCGATCCTGTCCAGAAGATGACGGAAATGAGGTCCATTCAAAATTATATCTACCTATCTATCTCTATGTTCAGTCGAAATTTTTTTCGTCTTTACGAAACTTGATATTTAATCGTTTTGTTTAAAATGAAAGATCATTTGCTTTAATGCTGAAATCATACTAGTGTGAAGGAGGGAGGGGGGGGAGGGGGTTAGTGGGGAGGAATTTTGAAAATTCGAAATATCTCTGTTAGTATAGGTCGGATTGAAAAATTATATATAACCAATCTTACTGCAAATTAAATGGTCTATACTTATTGTTCTATACATATTCTCTGTATCATGATATATTAACCGAGATATTTTATAGTTTTCCGCTTTCAGTAAACTCCCACTCCCACTCATGTAATATTAATAAGAAGCTGTTATACTATATCATGACTCTCTTATCATTATAATGTTAAATAAGGAATAGTGTTTTCATTGAAACCCCCCCCCCTTCTGTTGTTCTGGGATTACTAAAATTAAGTAATTGAGATAAACATTGTTCTGATTCATTACAAATTATAACACTAGCTACAGTAAATAGTTTTCAATAAAACTAATGTTGTTTTCAGATATATTTCAATAATGGTATTTCTTTCCAGTCTAGAATTCAGGTTGGCTGGCCTATTTGTTTACAGGTCATACACTTTCCGTTGTAGAGTTATTAACTTGTAACTGAAAGATTTCTCATTACCGTTTGTATTTATTCACTTTACCATTTATACACTTGGTTGTTACCAGTATGGATATTTATCTATTGTAATCTTTTGCATGGGAAATATGCTTACTTTACGCAGCCACTTCGTGACGGACTTTTTGTTTCTTACTAAACTCGAAATGTATCCTTTTTATGTAAAAAGAAAGATCAAGTTCGTTGATGGTAAACACCGGACTAGTGGGAAGGGGGGGGGGGACTTTAAATGGGAGGAAAGTCGAAAATTTGTAATATCCCCTTTATTATGAGTCGGATCGAGAAACGTTACATAACTAATCGTATTGTAAATTTATTGTCCTGTAAATGTTATTCTATATATATTTAAGGCATCATGCATGCTAACCAAGATATTTCGATTTTTTTAGCTTTCAGCCCTGAGTAAACCTCCACTCCATAGGAGTATACATGTCGTATTAACAAGAATCTATTATATCATGAACCACTTAATTCTAAACTTAAATACTAAATATTGTTTTCAAGGGACCTTTATTATACGAGATACATGTGAATTCGTTGTGCAATCACGTCGTCGGTTAGGATTTTAAGTCCTTGTTTCGAAAATGCTTGTTTGATCTATACCATATCCGATATTTAACTCTTTCAATGAACACTAAATATAATATTGTTATTATATTATATGTGAGTAGTAAGAGTTTAGAGAGGGGATAAGAAGTCAAATTTCTCCGTTATTATGAGTTGGATCGTAAAATGTTATAAGAATCGTTCTCGCCAAACTATTGCTGTTCTACAATTATTGTTGTATGCATTTTTCGTAACTCAAGTATTAAGCTCGTTATTCGTACTTCCTTGTTTTCATCCTTCGTTAGCTGCCCCCTCTTCTTCTCATCGGGTTTTTAAACAGTAATAGAGAATGTGAGAAGAGATGAGATCACAAAGTGTTTTACCGGCAGATGGGAAATTTTGAAATTCGGAATATCACCATTATTACTTATCGTATTGAAAAATTTACCCACCAGAAGAACCAATCCTATTGCTAATTTAATTTCCTATGATTTTTTTTTTATTTCCAATATAAATAGTAATATTGGCATTTTTAATCTTATGCCTCCAATTAATCCCTAATTATAATCATCACACGTTAATAATAAACCAATGTAACATGAAACGTCTTATACGAAAGCTAAATAGTAAATATTGTCTTCAATGGACCTTTATTATTTGAGATGCGAGCAAATACGTTGAGGGATGGCGACATCAATTACGGTTTCATTGACGGTCCACTTCTACACATCGGAATTTTATTTGGAAATAGAAAATATATTGCGAGATGAGGTCTGTATATATCATAGAAGTCATGGAAACCATGGTCTAATATGATTTTTAGTATAATTGTACGTCGGGTCGGAAAATGTTATAGAATCTCAAAAATCAACAAAATCCAACAACAAACACTACCCAACATCCGAAAAGATAAAATCCAAAACTTACTTCAAAAATTGATACCTGTAAATTGAAAAACGAAACATAGTCACAGTGGACTATAGGGAAATCTAAATAAAATATTAAACAAAATTTAATAATAAATAAATAGATAGAAAAAATGAAATATATACCTAAGATAAATAATATAAATTTAAAATAATTGAGATCTAGATAAAATATAAATTGTTACAGTTGATTTTATTTAATCCTTCTCAATGAAAGGGGCGTAGATAAAACTACAGTGACTAACAATATGACTAAATAAAACGGAAAGACAAGAATGATATTCGAATGGAATTTTAAAAAAGAACATTATTTCTTGGGCGTTGTCCATAAAGGAAACTCGTTTTTAATACTTCCAAAAACAAAACATTTTTCATCAAATAAAAAAAAAAAAAACATGAGATTTTACACTTCGATTCAATTCATATTATATACTCTTCGATCAAGAAAACTGGAAAACATATTTTCTTCCGGGCAGAGGGCGGAAAATTGCTGTTCTATTGCTGAAAAATCCCATCAGATCCCTGGGAAAGGGCGGAATGCTAGGCCAAGTATAGAGAAGCAGCCGAGTATAGAGTCGGCTAGATCAAAGGGCCTTCACAGCATGCTCACCGCCTGGAAAGGCTTTCCCTGTGTTTCCACCGCCCAATTCTACAAACATCCCCAATCCAGCTCTCTTATCAAGCCGCTTATCAAAGCCACCTTTATATTGGCACTTTTTATCAGCCCTTCCAATAAAAACGTTCCTCACGCAAGAGCTGCGTAATCACTAGGGTTTTTCAGGTGCCTACAGATTTGTGAACGTAATAACGGATTTCCTTTCGGGGAATTCAGCTATTGAGATTGTAATCATAACGTTATTTTAGAAAAAAAAACTCTTCAAATGTCAGTCCATCTAGTAGATGAAGGAAAGGAGGTTTCATCAAAATTATATATACAATATATACACTCACACACACACACACAAACATGTATAGGGATGAAGAACAGTCTTTTCCCAATATACTTATCTTCTTCCCCATATTCTACAATTCCCACTTCCGGCTCCCTAAACATTTATGTATATATATATATATATATATATATATATATATATATATATATTCATTAAGTAAAACAAACACTAATTATACGTTTTTTAATTTTTTAATGGAATTTTTCCATTACTAAAATTGTCATTCATATTAATTTACACTGGATCACATAAATGTATAATAAAATAACCCAGACATTACATTTTCATCATTAACCACGAACTACTCTTAGGAAAGTAAAGTATTATTTTTCTAAATATAGTTGTTTCGTGAGAGAAATGTCAGTTACATTTTTATTTTACCTCTTACAGTTTTTTTTTGAGGTGAAAGTATGCTTAGCATGATTATGTTTATTAAATTCAATATTGAGAATATTCTGTATGCCCCGAGATGTTTCATACGCTTCTCTTGATGTTGCATTAATTATTTTGGTGATGCGTGGTTTCTGCATGAGATTTCCTATATTTTTCTGAATATTTTATGTAAATATTTCTTCTTTTTTTCGAGCAGGTTTATTGACTTGAACCATGAACGCGCCGAGACACCGACACGGTAGTACAAATAATTTTCTTTAATATGGCACGGTGTGTTTTATTTAAAAAGATCCCCCCCTACGAAAACCGGGGGTGAGTCATATGATAAATAGCTATTTAATACATTTCATGGTTATTAACTAAATTAATCATCATTATTATGAACATGAATTAAAAACGAAAAAAATAATTATTTGTAGAATATTAAAGGTGTGTTGCTGCAAACCTAATTGAGAATATATGTGGAGAGATTGTTGCACGAGGTTTGATTTATCATGTTTTTATTTTGATTGATTTTTTGGAAGAAAAAAAAAATACTTGTTTTATTTTATGGTTTGTCGCCTTTCTGTAGTATTTCAGGTATATTCTTCATACATCATTTCAAGGAACTGTTTTCCATTGACCTTCTCACCATGATTCAATATTTATTTTATTATCGAAATCCGAAAGAATATTTATATCTACATCCTTAATAATAATAAGATTATATATATTGAATGCACTTAGCCCCATATTATTATTATGATCGAAACCTAAAACTGTTTACGAACTGTCAAAACAATTGTAACTTATTAAAAACCAATTCAAAATTTCATTAGAGATACATATGTCTTCTATGTCGTTGGAATTTTATATATTGCAATTAAAATACTTCTATCATGTTTTTGTATACCTAATTTAAATTCAAAAAGAAAACATATAAAATATGCAATAGGAGATACGAAACCCCAAAGTTGTACTAAATGCTAACAACAAACGTTAAGTTTTTTTTATGTTTATCGCTGATAGTAGAACTAATAACTGAAATTCTTCAATATATCATAATTGAGTTTTATTTCAACCTACACATAGTAGCTGCGAAATGAATCTAAAATAGCCGTCAGTAAATTACTAAATCTTAATAACATTATATATATATATATATATATATATATATATATATATATATGCATATAGAAATAACACCCGTACAGTGATTTGTTATTTATTTTTTTCTTCATTAATTATTTGAGTTATATCACAAATCTACCAGGGCTCTTGATTATAAGTTTATATCTTTAAAATGTTTGAGGGTGATTTAATGATTAATGTACTCGTATGTGGCAGCCACCTGCTCAGTAGACGTAGACTATGTAGTTATCATATACAGTAACTCATAATTTGGTCAGTTTGGAGGATAGTTCATTATTTTCATTTCCCCCTTCAATATTTAAGATCTGTATCTTATTGTACTTTCTCAATAGGATAATGTTGTCATTGGCCATGAGGTTAGTAAGAACGTATTTATCACTGTAGAGGATGCAGTCAATAAATATTCTCAAGGAGATATAGAAAGAAAGAACTACTCTCACTGTTACCACTTAATTCATACTTTGAAGCTTTTCCGTTGTGGACAACATTCCTGTAAGATATAATGACTTTCCTTTTTAGTCGATAGCAGCAATCAAGAAACATACACCTACTGTATGATATTGATTTAATGCTTTCCTTACATTTTCTGCACCAACCATTTATATGATTCCATAATGGATAGCAATTCTGATGGGACTATAAGTTAGTCCAATTGTTCGGGAACTACCATAGCAGAACTTGTGTTAGCTGCATCTTTGTCTCCATAATTCTGGTTGGGCGTGTGTGTTCATTGAATCATGTTTTCAATTATTGATATACTCACCTTATTGCTTTCACCAATTGTGAAAACGTTTTAGATTTTGAGGCGTCTGAGGAATGCATCAAGTGGTCTGATTTCTTTTGGTAAATGTAGTATAATATCGTGTATTTTATTCATTTTTTTATGCAACTGTATAATAATAATGTCATCACTCCGTTGTACCAAGTTATCTTTTTCATCATCCAGTATTTTTTTTTAATTTACAAAGGCATGTTAAAGAAATTTAAGTTGTAATGTATTTCAATATATCTCTGGTTTTATTTTAACTCATATGCAACAGGTCGCAATTTCCTGTAATGCAAGAGCATTCATGAATTTCCTATAGTATAAGGATATTCTTGTTTTCCTATGATAGAAGTGCATTTTTATTTCCCTAGTTTCAAATACATCATTGGTATTTTTGAATTTCTTACACTGCAAGGTAGCATTTGCGAATTTCTACGACGCCATTTCTACATTCCCTATGCTACAAAGGCATTCTTGAATTTCTTGCGCAAGAAGGTCGCTCGTAAATATCTTGCGGTACAAGGGCATTCATGAATTTCTTGCGCTGCAATGGCATTTCTGAATTTCTTATGCTTCAAGGACATATGTGAATTTCATGGACTTCTGGACCACTCGTGTATTTCCTATGCTAAGCTAAGGGTATTCATGAATTTCTCTCGCTACAATGGCATTTCTGAATTTCTTATGCTTCAAGGACATTTGCGAATTTCATGGGCTTCTGGATCACTCGTGTATTTCCTATGCTAAGGGCATTCGTGAATTTCTTAAGATACAAGGACGTTCGTGAATTTATTGTGCTACAAGAGAATTCTTGAACTTACAAGGGCACTGGAGAATTGAATGTTTTACTACTCCCGGGTTCGGAAGTAGATGCTATTCTGTGCTAGGCGAAACCTTTATCAGTTTGAAAGCATTTCAAGTCTAAAGTCTCCCAAAATAGCAGTGCTATATTCTAGTAACACTGCATCTGATGACAAGGGTTTACATTCACTAACGCAATACTCCCCAAGTGTTATTTCTCATTATCTACTTCCGCCCTAACCTTCTACTGTTTTTTTTTTAGCACATTTAAGTGCTGAGTGTCCATAGTAAATTTCATAGGGCTGACAGGCAAACCTCAATTATTTTTCTGCCTCTACCTAACTTCATATTTGAATGTTTCATGTAAAGCCGAACGTAATAAGTAAAACCTGACCTCCAGGAATGGGGAAAATTAAAAAGTTAAATACCTCAGTTATTTAATTTCAGTATTTATCTACAGACTAAAATTGGTATATGTTCCCGATAACAGGAACTCCTGATTTCCACAGGAATGGAAAGGGTGACAGGGGCATTGAGTAGTATCCAGTTGCCTTCTGCACTAGACCGTCCAATAATAAAGGCATCATAGGGAAAAATCTGTTCATACCAATAAAAACATGATCGGGAAAAATCCGTTCTAGTACACAGCCATTAAACAGGTGTCATAGCCTGCATCAGCTGACTAATGATAGACTATTAGTCTGTTGAGTATGCAGACTACAACTTTAATCTACCCTCCAGTCTTGTCCACTCACATGTGAGAATTTCGACAGGAAAAGGGACCTCTGTTATTATAAGTTGGAATACAAATTATTGTAAAACCCATAATACTTAAAAAAAATATTCTACAGTCGTTGTACTACTCATTTAAATTGACCGAGTTTATTATGTTTATCATTATTAAATAATAATAATCTTATTAATGTATTAACCTAATAATTGTTTATTATTATTAAATAATAATAATAAGAAGAAATTTAATAACTGCTTATTGTTGTTAAATAAACCTATTTCCATATTTTTATTATTATAAAATAACAATAAATTTAATAACGTAATAAATGTTTATTATTATTAAATTACCCGAGTTCCTTATCATTATTACTATAAAATAATAATAAATATAATATGATAATAACTGTTTATTATTATTAACTTAACCAACTTCTGTATGTATATTATTAATAGGGGGATCAGGTTAGCCATGTGAGTTAAAGCATTGACCTTTATCTCATATAGTTAAACTAGAGTGGCGAGCTCGATTTTCGCCTGGGTAAAGGAAATTATTTAGAGACAAAATTCACTAAATAACGTCCTGAATCCCAACCTGGTTAGAAAAGGATGGTAACCTGTAGATAACCCGTTCCAATTAGCCTTAGTTTCAAATGGTGGACGTTAATACATAATAATAATATATTAATAAACATGATAAATGTTTGTTATTATTAAATTAACTGAGTTTCTTATCTTTATTATTATAAAATAAGAATAAATATAACACCATAATCAATGTTTATTCTTATTATATAATAAACATGATACATGTTTATTGCTATATCTATTATTATTAAATAAATAAATAAATATTAAACATAATAAATGTTTGTTATAATAATAAACATAATACATAATTTTTATTATAAATCAACCGATATTGTTATCTTTATTATTATAAAATAATAAATATTATAGCACAATATTTATTTATTATTATAAAATAATAAATTTTACTAATTCATATACGAGGATGAATTACTAAAATTCTCACGTTCAGCTTAAATTGCAATCCCTGTTTCCACAGTTTATTAGCAGATTTCCCCTAAAGGAAATCAGCTATTGTGGTCGTACTCATGACGCGAGTTTTGAAAAATTTCCACAAATGTCCATCGATCCTACCCCGGAGACGACGAAAATGAGGTCCGTTCAAAATTATATATATATATATATATATATATATATATAT
>CM032230.1:3405000-3420000 GCA_019009955.1 Riptortus pedestris | reverse complement strand
ACTGCCCGTCATGTTCATTAGAAGTTTATGACGTGCTGAATGATGTTTTATCAATATATTGCTCCAAATATATTGTATTGCTAGAGGCAGAACCTTCAAATATTGACAGAGATATCTTGAGATTAGGGCAGCTGTCAAAGTCCTGCTTAATTCAGGCCTAAGCCCTTCGTGACGTAGACAAAGCAGGACTTAACTTGCTCCAAATTTATCAGCACGCCCTGGATTATTGGACAAAGAGGCCTATATTGGCAATGCCCTCCGGTTATCTGTCTCCCTCAGCCCTAATAATTCGCTATTGAAAATAAATATCAATTGGCAATATATTAATTTACATTTTTCGTTTTTTCCTTCTGCAACAAAATGTGAAGAACTGCTGATGGTCTAGTCACATAGCGTATGTTGTACATGGCCATTCACATATCTAAAAGTGCGTAAACTAATCAGATTTATCATTGAATATGATCTCATCTCGCTATCTATTCTCTACTTCTCTCTTAGTAAAAAACCTATGTAAACTGAACTTTTAATGTTACTCGGGAGAGCCATTTAGGTTCTGAATTGTAGTAAGGGTTTTATAAAATGCTGTAAACCAAAAAAAAAATAAATTGAGTTCAAAGAAAATTTGTATAAAGCAATAGTTGTTAGAAAACTTGAATTTCTGAAAAATCAAATGTCCAATAAGATTGATCCTATAATTTTTTTTCAATTCGACGTATAATAACGTAAGTACTTTGAATTTCCGAAATCCCCCCCTACTACTTGTCTAATTCCCATTAACTTGATCTTTAGTTTTACATGAAACGTTTAAATGACGAGTTTCGTAACGATCAAGCTAAAATAGCGGTCGCTAGAGTGTTAACAGAAATATGTATATAATTCAGAATTAATCATTAGGATTTTTAAATTCCATATCATCTCAATTAATTCATTCAACTACCTTGAAAAATTTTTAGCAACGTTTATCAATACTTAATACATTCTACGTAAATGATAATGTAACTACATAAAGAAACTGTTAGAAATCTCAGTAAAACATCTTAAATATCTATCCATGTTGCCAAGTCAGAAATCTAAAATATCAATTGTCAATGGTTTTTAAACATAAACATTCCAAAGGAAAATATTTTTCTGTAACATCATTTTAACCATTCATTTCAAATCCCTAAAATATTATTTCTGCTTCTGTTTAACTATAATGACAAACAGTTCTGTTAACTATAACATACAATTTTTAATGCACCTCATTTTCGTCCTTTCGATCTTGTAGATAGGATCGTTGGACATTTAAGAAAAGTTTCGAAAATCACTTTATGAGTCAACTATGCGCAATCCCAAGCACTGGTATGACAACTAATGTTCAATATATATTTTTTTTTATTTCTTGTTAGTAATCCAATGAGTAGAAATTTACTATTGATAGCGAATGAAATTTTTAAATATCGAGTGCATCATACATCAAATAAACATTTTCGAGTTAAGAAATTTCAATTGGTGAACTCATCACACAACTTATATGCATGTATCTCTGAGTGTAATTGTCCGTTGAAAACAATATTTGGGATATAAGCTTATGGCGTATCATGATATACGTGCACATTGTTAACATATAATGACAAAAAGTGGGGATTTAATGAAAGTTGGAAAATGCAAATATGTTCTCAAAAGGTTTTTCATAATAACGGAATAATTTGAATTTTCCATTTCCCCATTTATACCCACCCCCAGTTCCGATATGACGAACATGATCTTTATTTTTACATTAACCACTTATATATCAAGTTTGGTAACGATCGTTCAATACTTTCTAAAGCTAGAGCAGTACATTAAGGGGCATATGATAAAACGGGAAGTCTGCTCATGTTCTTCTCAGTTGATTTGTTTGTAGGATTAGGAGAAGCAACTAACATATTTTGTTAGTATTTGACCCTGCCACGGAGCGGCTGTTGTGAATGCAGGGGCGCCTGCTGGTGAAGTCGGTTCGTCAGATGAAGCAACCTGGTCATGGCTTTGCCGATGAATGGCCTCTCGAAATTCACACTTCCCTTTCAATATAACCTCAGGCATTGGTGAAGTCGGGGCTAGCTTAAAGGAAAGCGGCATCCCTTTCATACACACCGGCCACTTCACTCTGACCCCGTTACCAAATAGGCTCAGTTAGCCAGGTGTGTGTGTGTGTGTGTGTGTGTGTGTGTGTGTGTGTGTGTCAGAGAGAGAGAGAGAGGGTGAGAGAGAGAGAGGCGAGAGAGAGAGAGAGAGAGAGAGAGAGAGAGAGAGAGAGGGGGAGGGGAGAGAGATAGATAGATAGAGAGAGAGAGAGAGAGAGAGAGAGAGAGAGAGAGAGAGAGAGAGAGAGAGAGAGAGAGAGAGAGAGAGAGAGAGAGAGAGAGATCAGACGAAAGCCAGATATGAATATGACGGGATGACGTAAGAGGTTCAAGTGACTTCTCAAGAAGGAAGTGCAGAATCTCAGTTCGGACACATCCATTAGGCGATCAATTAAATTGCCCTATAGTCTCTCAGCAACCCATTACTGGCGACCTGCTACTGGAAATTGCCCTCACACTGTGCTCTGGAGGTCAATAACATGAATCGTAAATAATAAAGAGCTTTAATAATGATGACACGATATGAACTGTAGTAGAATTGTTAAAAGAGGTTTAGTGCAGTGAGACATTATAGATTATTCATGTATTGAGTGAAACGGATTATCTGGTTATGACTCAGTTGAAGCTCCGGACTAATATAGCGGTGTGAAAAAAATGAACTTTTATGAACTCAAGTCCAAGTGTAATTTAAATATCGAAACTAAAAACCCCCTTCCAGTGATCTCCAGACCAGGGTTAAAGAAGCTCATTCATAGGAGTAACTTCCATTTTTATTCCATTATATGGTTTGGAGAGCCTGGAGGAACCAAGCCACGTAGCTCTTGGACCTTCCAGAGAAGCAGGACACCTAGCCCTTGGACCTTGCAGAGAACCAGGACTCCCAGCTCTCGGACCTTCCAGAGAGCCCGGACTCCTAGCTTTTGGGCCTTCCCGAGAGCCCGGACTCCTAGCTTTTGGGCCTTCCAGAGAGCCCGGACTCCTAGCTTTTGGGCCTTCCAGAGAGCCCGGACTCCTAGCTTTTGGGCCTTCCAGAGAGCCCGGACTCCTAGATTTTGAACCTTCCAGAGAGCCCGGAATCCTAGCTTTTGGGCCTTCCAGAGAGCCCAAACCTCCTTGCTCTTGGACCTTCCAGAGAGCCTGGACTCCAAGCTCTTGGACCTTCAAGAGAACCAGGTCTCCTAGCTCTTGGACCTTCCAAAGAGCCTGGACTCCATGCTCTTGGACCTTCCAGAGAGCCAGTCCTCCTAGCTCTTGGACCTTCCAGAGAGCCAGTCCTCCTAGCTCTTGGACCTTCCAGAGAGCCAGTCCTCCTAGCTCTTGGACCTTCCAGAGAGCCAGTCCTCCTAGCTCTTGGACCTTCCAAAGAGACTGGACTATAAGCTAAGTAGAATTCAACCTCAATAGCTGATGTATTCTAAGCGATATCAAGTAATCTGCGAATGAGGTCTAGTCACGTTCTGATAGTCTCCATAGATTTCCATTTTTTTTATTCTCCTTTAACACTTCTCCGGATGGCGAGTTTCGTTCTCATAGGTCTGGTTGTATTACTTCACTATTAGCGAATTTCCATCAAAACGACCGAGTATTAAATGCTCTAGACACCGAAGTACGTATATGTTTCTTGTATGTAAGAAATTTATTCCCATGTGTAACTAATAAACTTGACATGGAATTGTAAACATTTATTTTGCTCGGCTGCAGAAGGACTGTTTATTTTAAGAGGTTGGCAGTGAAGTTGGCGAGGAGAGGACTTATTGCTAAGACTTTGCTGGAGTATCGGTGAGTCAAGTCGTAAAGTCCTGTCCCACCACTTAGCTTCGGACTTCTACAATTTCCTCTTCAGGTCCTGTCTTTTTTTCATTTAATCCAACCTTACAGGACTCGCTCTATCCATTCCCCTTTCTCCGAATTACAGCTTGGGATAATTGCATTACGTCACCGAGGAATATTTAATTATACAAATGAATTACCTCTCCATTCATTCAGTTATCGACGTCGGGACCCGGCTCTTCATCAAGTTTTTTTTCTTTAACTCTACCGAGCTAGGGCCTCTCTCAAAGCCCGTTGTCTTTCATAAAAATGGTAAATTGAAGGAGAATTTATGACATTTCTACAAAATGTTCAAATTTCTTTTTTAGCAGCTCCTCCTTAGTAAAAATTCTTCTAATTTACTCGAATCCTTCGTAGGTTTCCCGAAAGAGATCAAAGCCGTTATTGGTCCAAATATGTATTACTCTTTGGATTTGAAATTATATTAGATGCATTATTTATTTTACTACATTCACAGAATTGATAGCTTTTGAATGAGTATTTGGTCCACACCATGCATTGAAATCAAAGATTGTATTCATGGTTCACCCCTTTCGTAGGATTTTGAGTATTATATTGTGATTTTGGCAGACTCCATTCATGGAAATGATATTATTAGAATATGTATTTGGTCCACTCCATGTAAAGAAATAAGAGCCAGATTGTGTTCATGGTTCACCCATTCGTATGATTTACAATATTAGATTGTGAATGTGGTCCATTCTATTCATAGAGATTAAAATATTAGGCTAACTATTTTGCGCAGTCGCTATCATGAAAATGAAAATATTTGATTAAGTAATTGGTCCATTCATAGAAATTGATTAAAAAATGACAATTTGAACATTGCTATTTTTTTATTATACCGCATTAACTCAGAATTACCCCCCAGTGCAGTATTTCCAGTGCAGTATATCCAGTGCAGTATTTCTGCATCATGGGACTACACAATTTTTATACATTTTGTTTTTCATCTTTCAACTTTTACTCGCCTAAATTGTGATTGAACTTTTTCGTGAGAGACCAGATGAAGTTCAGTATGATGAAACTGACTAGACGAGCAGAAAGTAGCCTACATTCCTAGAACTAAATGTATTGCTTTCCTTCGTTTATTGGATTATATGATCAGATTTCCCTTATGGGAAATCAGCTATCGAGGTCGCACTCATAACGCGATTTTCGAAAAATTTCTTCAAATATTCATCGATCCTACCCAGGATATGACGAAAATGAGGTCCGTTAAAAATTATATATGTATTTGTCTGTTAACGCTCTAGCGGTCGTAATTTTTGTTTGATCGTTACCAAACTCGATATTTACTCGTAATGGCCGAAATCGGAACAGTGGGAGGGGGGGGTTAAGAGGTGGGAGGTTATATCTCCATTAAAATAAGTCGGATCGAAAACGTATATAGAATCAATCTTATTGCAAATTAAATTTACAATAAATATTGTTATATACATTTATTCGCTATCTTGAATATTAACCGAAATATTGACATTTTTATTAAATGTGTGCGGATAACGGACGGGAAACGGTCGGCTGATGCCGGTTCTATTCCCGAGTATCCACCGAAAGCTAGTTCGGCCGTGTCCGTAACTATTCGGCTCTGGCGAATTTGGTTTAGAGACCCGTTATTACCACTGTTACAAGTATGCAGATTTCTCTATTGTTAAACTTCACGTGGGGAATCTGCTTGGTTTCTGCAGTCCCTGTGTGACGGATGATATTGGTTTTGGAGATAATTTTGTGGTCGTTATGAGCAATCTAAAATAATTTTATGAAACGTTTATATAGCCAATTGTTGTAAGTTCGCCAAATTCAGTTTTATTTTATTCTTCTGTCCGTTGTAATTGTTTCATTGGCAACTCGTTTTGTATTCGTTTCTTTTATTATTATTACTTTTTTATTGTTATTTCCGTCGTCATTGTAGGTGAGGTTTTGTTTCCTTTGGCGGCTATCTTTGCGTCTCAATACCGGCAAGCTGCTAGATGCCATCTACCATCCTTTATTATATTTCCCAGCCATTCTCTCATTCCCTTTGTTTCACTCCAGCCATTCTTCCACAACCTCATTTCCCAGAGAGCTCTCTCCCTCTCTCTCTCTCTCTCTCTCTCTCTCTCTCTCTCTCTCTCTCTCTCTCTATCTCTCTCTCTCTCTCATACTTCTAGCTACTATTACATTTTCTAATTCTAGACGACTCCTCCCTTCCGATTCAATTTATCTGAGCCCTATCATTTTCATTTTTTGCTCTCCCAGGGTCATGCCCGTTTAATAAAAGTCTCCTGTTGATATTGCTCTTGTGGAATGGTTTCGAATAGAGGTTAGTAATAATTCTGTCGGCATCTCTATCCAATAAAGACCCAGCTATTTTCTATCATCACCTGGGTCTAGGGCATCCATCTTTAAATAAAAGTGTATTGCTGGCGCTAAAAACTGAATCATCGGCTGGTCTAATCTATAGTTTACACTTCCGGCGCCTGCTGCTCGTTCCAAACACATTGCTCATCCAATTACATTAAGTGATCTGTCTTCGAAATATCTCTAGTCTTTCAAGGTATCCAGTTCCTTTCCCAATAATCTTAAGTCTCATAAATATTTCGGATGAAATCTCTTTCTCTTTAAAGCATTAATCAGACTAGTAAATGTCTCAATTAACATTCTTCAAATGTTCAACTACAAAATAAGATTTTTTTCAGATATGTATATTTTTATTCGTATATTATCTCTCCATAATTTATATTTTTTTTGCTTTCAAAATTAATATTTAATGTAAGCAAAAGCATATATAAGTTAATGCCGGAAAAATGAAACCTCGAATAAATGTATGGAACTGTTGATTTCCGATAGACCCAAAACGTTTATAAAGTCCGATTAGACACCTCACGACTTCATTAAACTCTTATTAAACTAAATATACAAAGTTATTTTCTGCAATTAGTTTAAAACCGTTTGATTTCGAAGTTATATACTGAACTAAACAAAAAATCCGATTACAGCACTATCACTGATAGCAACTCATCCATAATTATCCATAATAATTTATTATCGACCCTCTCGAGCTCAGAGGCAGGCAAATCTACGCTACAGGCGTTTCTTGAAGTATTGTCAAATTAAATATACAAAATATTTTTCAGGACAAAATTATATAATATTAGTAAATTATTATTATTATTTATTAACTTATTATTATTATAACAGGCATCTTCAGACGAACTCCTTAGTACCTACCTTCTACCTAAGGAGGCACTAAGGATTTTATGTAGCGACTAGCTCAGATACCCGGCTTCGCCCGGGAATTGATTTGAGGCTGAATGGTGATGGTATTTTTTTGGCAAGGCTTTACTTTGCACAATATTTTGACATTTACCCGTCCCAGGGTTTAGGGTTAATACCCGTTGTTGGCATTTGTTAATAATAAAATTAATTCTTTATGTAAGTCTTCACTGTCCTCCAAATTGTCATATTTCCCGTCTCCTGTGTTTTATGTATAGATTTCAGTTATTAAGGACAAAATGTTAACAAAGATTTGAATTAATTTTTCCAGGTGAGGTACCCCATAGTTCAAATTGGAATGAATTGTTGAGCATATTAATAATTTCACACATTGTTCCTGGAGAAATGTATAAAACAAAAGTTAATCTCAATAACAAAGTAAACCACTTTTGTTACGTGCATGTTTGTCGAAAAACAAATAGATAATGAAATATCGCGAATTTTTATTTCAGGCCTCCCTTATAATCCCCACTCCCGTTCTAACCTAAAAATTTTTATATAGCTTATAATCATGGAAGAATTAATCCTAATTGACATACCGAGTTTTTTAAAGTTCGGTTATAACCCGGCGTTGCTTATTGTGTTAATTAAAGTCGCTTTTGTTATATACACTTTTTGCGTATGCTGAAGTGTCAACAATTTTATTTGGTGCAAACAATAAACGAATTAATGAAAACTCGGTATGTGAATTAGTATCCTCTCCTCCATGAAAATAAGCTGTGTTAAATTTTTGCGGACGACACGGGGGGGGGTTATCCGGGAAGCCCATTATCTCAAGCACATTACAGGTTTTTATTTTGTTATTTAGAGTAACTTTTTATGAATCCACTTTTGTCGTTTAACAAAGTATAAACGAGCTATACGCTAAAACTATAGCTGGGGTAACCAATTGTATTAGTACTAATTAATGTTTATTTGATATAGGCGTATTAATGTTGTTTTTCGACTTATATGGTAGTTCTATTTATAATTCGGATTAGTGAGGTTATAAATCTCAAGCGGAAGGGAAAGTTGCACGGAGGCCCACAAAGTTAATTGTGTTAACTTATTTCCTGTTAAATGTTGGCACTATTGGAACCTCTTTCTACTCATAACCGAGTATTTCTAAAGTATGTGTGCTCGGAATGGGTTTGACAGAAAATATGTGCATTATACATACTATTTCATTATAAAAATGCTATCCATGATCATGATTTGAATTATTCACGGTCTGTCAAACAGTGAGGGATTGATTGGGAACTCATTTTCATTAACACTTTTTAATTAAATTTTCTATTCTATAAGTCCACAGTTACCCTTATGAAAACATAATACGCCCAGACAGGAAGTATAAATGTACACATGAAGCCTTGCTATAAAAATACCCTCAATATACAGCCCCTAATGAGTTCCCGAGCGAAGCCGGGTACCTTAGCTAATATAAACTGCTCAAAAATGAATAGGGATATTTGCTGTTTTGTGGTATGTATGGGGCCTAGCATATTTTTTTTTTATTATTATAAGTATCATTAATATTTATTAGAAATTATTGTCTTTTTTCCCCCAATAAAAAAGAAATTTAATTAAGATTGATTTAATTAAAATTAATAGGATATGAAAAAATAGCCAATATCCCTATTCATTTTCGAGCAGTATATATATATATATATATATATATATATATATATATATATATATATATATATGTGTGTGTGTGTGTGTGTGTGTGTGTGTGTGTGTGTGTGTGTGTGTACACTATATATTTCTATATATGTAATTTGTTTGTTTAATGTCTTTCCATTGCTAGTACCTTAGTTTATATTTTAAATAGTTTCTAATGAGTTGTATATATTGGTTAACGTCTGTGAAAAGTACATCACACCTTGTGTGGAACTATTTTTATTTTGAGTGTGCATGTGTGTGTGTGTGAGTTACAGGTGGGTATAAAGTAGCATTTGCTGTCCTGTGGTAAGATTGTCCAGTTTTATTGTAGACTAGCCGATTCTGAGCCGAGTTAGGACTACTTTGAGTATCTTGGGAGCTTGTTGGTTGGCTGGAAGGCCATTGGCCGGGATAACGTTTCACTCCAGGCTCAGTTTATAGTCCGTCTGCCCGACGAATGTTGCCATCTGCTCATAAAACACTCCTCTATTAGCTGGCATCTCCCAATGTCTCCCTCAATTGGCGCTAACAATAAAATTGTTATTTCTTTGTGGGAACTGTTGCCATTCTTGTGTATGGTGTTATGTATTATCAAGTGTTATATTAATAGGGATAATTATTTTATTCATTGTTCCAAGAGAATCTGTAAATATTATAATTTTATATAACACTTAGTCGATTTCCATTAATATACATCAGATATTGAGGCTGACCAACGTCTCTATGGATATTCCTTAAAAGATAACGGTGCATGTATGGTTTTCTTCATCTCCTGGGTATGATCTATGGACATTTGAGGACATTATTGAAATTCCCGGCATTAGTACACGACCACAATAGCTGATTTCCTTTAATGTAAATCTGCTAAAAGGTCCCAGCTAAGTGGGATATCCAATAGAGTCTTCATAATTGGGAGTAGAGTGCTTATTAAGGCCTATATAAATGTTTTGCTGGAGTCCTATTATCGATTCGAGAACAGCTGTTTTGTCCAGTTCCTTTCCATTACAAACAGGCTTGTTTTTTCTCCTTCCCCAAAATTTACTCGTCCTCCTCCTCCTTGGGATTCGTCCATAACAAGGAGCCGGCGTACTTACGGCCAGAAATAATTGGATCGAAGTCCTTGCTCCGTTGGAATTGACAGCCAATTAGATAATACTGTTTGACCGCCAATAGCAGAAATCATTCCCCGGTCAAGCAAATGTTTTTTGTTCCTCTATTCCAAATCCTTAACAAGACGAAATTATACAACGCTTTGCTTTGCTTACAAATTAACAGCCTATTTAGTAGTCATAATCCTTTCTACGTTCTTATTCGGTTAACATCCCACTCTTCATTTTATTTTCAGCAATATGAAGTGGTTCAATGAATATCGATGTTTTATTTTATTTTAAATAGTTAAATATCGAGTTTCCTAAGGACCATAACAAAATTACGACCATTAGATCTATAAAATGGAACTCGTTTTGTCAGATCTTTTGTAGGATAGATGGAATTTGAAGACATTGTATAAAAATCGCCCTGTGAGACCAACCTCAATAACTGATTCCTTTTATATCCAATAGTCATTATATAATTGCAATATTAGTGAATATGGATCTAGCTACTAACTGTATGAAACTAGCTATTAACTATTTAGAACTAAATATTAACCGTATGGAACTACCGATGGACGACATAATTTAGCTATTAAGCGTTGTATTAATTATTTTTAACTGTATGGAATTAGCTAATAACCATATGAGACTAGGAACGAACCATATGAAGCTGGTTATCCATCATGTCCAACTAGCTTTTACACGCGTCGATAACCATCCCCTCATTACGTTCAAATATGAAAAACATTTTTTTTTTTTCGATTAAAATGATTCCTTTAGGATTACTACTTTGACAAGCAAATATAAATACTTCCGTTTTCTGAGTTAAAGAAACAATTATAGAACAACACCACCCGTGGATAATAACGGAGATTTTTCATAATTTACATTTTTCCCCCTCTCTAAATATACAAAAACCATAAAACAAGGTAAACACTGTGAAAAAGGTATATAACTAATTCTCATGGGCCATATTTGTTGAAGTAAAAAGGAAATTCTTTAAGAATTTTTGATATGAAAAAGCCTATGTTGTAAACTAAAATTTCTTATATATACTTTTCCGCCATAAAAATAGCTTCTAACCGGAAATATTTGATTGGGGAGGAAGGAATGTGAACTAGAAGTTGATGGTGGAGGATGTCCACTTGAGAGGCTTATTGGATTGTAGAACACCTGATATTGCTAACTCAACATTATTTTATCCAAGAGCAATTCCACTTGACACGGCGGCCAATAGCAAGAGAAGATAATTGATACTATCTACAAATAACTGCTTTATTGTCACATATTTGAAATACAGAATGACCACTTAATTTCTGGGTTTTTTGCAGGACACATTCTCAAATTAAAAATACATCCTTTTTTTACACAATATGTTTTCTTTTCTGGGGAGGTACTAGGAGAGTAGTTTTTCATTTAATTTGTCATAAATATTGAGCTATTTCTTCATTTTTTTTAAAGATAATTTCGTAATAAGACAGTTTTTACTTCATTGTTTTCGTACAAAGAACTTTTTCAATAATGGAAAATAACCAATCCTACCTTGTAGATATAAATATATATATATATATATATATATATATATATATATATATATATATATATATATAAATATATATATTTGCCAGTTAACGCTCTAGCGGTCGCAATTTTTGTTTAATTGTTACCTAACTTGATATTTAAACGTATTATGTAAAAAAAAAAAAAAAGATCAAGTTCGTTAGAGGCTAAAATCGGACCAGGGGGGTTTAGAGAAGGATGTCCAAAAATTCGTAATATCTCCGTTACGAATAAAAAAAATTGCATAACACCAATCTTATTGCAAATTAAATTTGCTATAAATATTGTTATATACACTTATTCTATATCTTGAATATTAACCGAGATATTTGTATTTTTCAGTTTTTAGCCTTCAGCAAACCCCCACTTCTACTCATGTCATATTAACAATAAGCTGCTGTATTATGAACCTCTTTATCAGAAGTTTAAATACCAAATATTGTTTTCATTGAACTTTTACTTTGTGAGATATATTCAAATACGTTCTGTTGACCCCCCTCCCCTTCTTTTGTTCATTGATTTCTAAAATTTGAGTGATTGAGATAAAACTGATTCTGATTCATTATAAATTACAGCACTAGTTTTAGTAATTTGCTTTCAATTAAATTAATATGTTATATTCAGATACATTTCATTAATTGTTTGTCTTTCCGGTCTATATATCTATTTAGCGCTATGAGGTTGGCTGGCCTGTTTGTTATCAATTGAACCGCTTTCCGTTGTAGAGATTATTAACTTTTATTGTAAATCGACTGAAAGATTTCTCATTACCGTTTGTATTTATTCACTTAACATTTACGGTAGTGTTACCTGTATGTATATTTATCTCTTGTAAACATTTGCATGGGGAATCTGCTCAGTTTACGCAGCTCCTGCGTGACAGCCTTTTTCTATATGAACTCTGTTATGGTAATGATTTAGGAAATCTCTTTTTTATAAATAACAATATAAAATAAGTAATAATGTTAGGATTATCATATAGTTTGGGAGTAAGTAGTTTGGAATTAGGGTTGATGTTCCGCCACCCCAAGATCATCCCCCCACTCCAAGCCACCTTGTGATTCATCGATATGAAAGATGGAGGCGAATGGGAGTTTGATAAAGTTTCCAAGTTAGATGGAACCGCTGATTTCCAGCTGAAGGGCTGTTCTCTTCTTCTGCTCAAAGTGGAACAGTTTAAGGAAAACCGATTTTGAAGGCTCGCTCCTAATGAAGCAACTCTGATTGAAGGTCACTCAATCCCAGGCCAACCTCATCGTTGATTGAATTCCATCAAAATACGTCATTCCTGTCAAATCCCATGTAAGGGCCAACGTCAAGTTATTTTGACACGTCAGATCCCATATATGAAGGAAGCCTTGCAAAATCAAATGACGAAATATGTCCATGTTCGCCATTTACTCAACCTGATGGAGAATTTCGAATATATTAAAGATTGAAAATGATTTATATATTAAAATTTTATTTTGCCATAATTTTTTTTTAATTGCGCGTTTTTAACAGGTTTCCCATAAATGCGATATTCCAAAAATATATTGATTCGCCAAAAACTCTTCAACACTTATTTAATAACTTTCGTAGTCCAAGTATTTATCGAGATACAATTCTTTTTAAATCACTTTATTAAAACTCATGTTGTTTGATTCAACGTCTCACAGGAGTACAATGTCTCTGACTACTAAAATGTCCGTCATGGAGGGGCTGCGTTAACTAAGCAGATTTCTCTCGTGTATCACGTGTTTACATTTACCTCATATCGTAAAAGTTTAATGATAATAATATTTAGTAGTATATATATGCTTCAAATAAAGTGTTTCATTATATAACAGCTTATTGTTAATATGGCATGAGTAGGAGTGGGGGTTTACTCATGGCCAAAATCTAAAAAATGCAAATATCTCGGTTAATAATCAAAGTAGTAAAAAGCAATAAAAAACCGACGCATAACAATGGAGATATTTCGAATTTCTCTCCCTCTAAACTCCCCTTTCTCCATTTCCGATTTCAGCAGTTAACGAACTTGATCTTTATGTTTACATAAAACATATTTCGATTTTGGTGACGCTAAAACAAAAATTTCGGCCGCCAAAGTGTTAAATGACAGACATATAGCGATAAATTGATAGATATTTCAATATACATACATACAGATATATATATAAAATTTCAACCAACCTCATTTTGTCATCTCCTATGTATCGATGGACATTTGAGGGTATTTTTCGAAAATCGCGTCATGAGTAGAAGCTCAATAGCTGATTTCCCTTAAGGGAAATTTTTTAAAATGGAGTCAGCCCATCGCCTAGAGATACTTTCTCCCTCTATACATAAGAAAACACCGAATCCTTCCGTAAGTCCATACATGGTCACAATAGATTTTGCGAAACGATAACTTCACAACCGATTTTAGAATTATTCCAAACTCCCCGATGAAGTAGTTTCAATATTTAATAACAATTTTATTTCAATCTATATATCAAAACGATAAAAATGTTAAAACTATTTCTTTGAGGAGATTGAGTAAAATTTTCAGTACTTAATTATAAAAAAAGAAATATTACAGTTCCCATTAAGTTACTTTGGCTAGTTGGGACGGGCGATCGACAGGTTACTAGCATTTGCAAGCCAAGGTGGGACCAAGAATATATTCTGTTAGTCCATCACTAATAAATCCTTATACTTTACTCTAATTGAATATAGGACTCGTATGGAAGAAATAATTCAAGAATCAATTAATAAACTCTCACGCGTGTAATACCAAATATTAAATAATAGTTTCTTTCAATTCAATCAAAAGTTTTCGTTGTCATTCGATTGGAATTATTAAGTCTCTCTAACTCACACAATATTTTTCTTGATGTTTTTCCTAAAACTTTGATTTAACTTTGCGAGTCCTTTCACTGGTTCCAGGCCCAAACCCATGCTCCAGTTTTCTGAGCAAATGGACTTGAGAAACTACGAGAACGAGACTAAACTTAGTTAATTATTCCGTGTGACTTGAGCTTCAGAATATAAATAGAATGGTTTATCCCAAAGTGCAATTTTTCTCTTCGTTTTAAATTCGAAGAAAACTAATTAACGAAGAAAGTCGGCTTGAATGAAGACGTTCGAATTAAATGGGGGGGGGGGATGTGAACTTGTGGGGTTTTCTGTGTCCGAGTATTAAGTTTCATATATTGTCGTATCAAGTACAATGGTCTGAAGCTCATTAGTGTCGCTGGAGAACAATGTCGTTTCATGATACGCCCCTCGACACACAACACAAGTACAGACCCCAAAACCACAATACCGGAGTCGTATTAATCATGAGTCGGATATGTCACAGAAATATGATACATTTCACAAGAGTATGAGACTCTTGCAATGTAACATTACAATTAATTATACACCCCTTTCAATTTATTTAGTATCTTCATAACATTCATGCGTAAGCTCTGTATAATTTTAAGGGAAATCAGCTAATGAAGTTGTACTCACGACGCAAAATTTGTGATTTTCTAACTCTGACCACTCAG
>CM032230.1:3370000-3402500 GCA_019009955.1 Riptortus pedestris | reverse complement strand
TTTCTCTTGTTCCGCTTTCTCTTTCTCTTTCTCTTTCTCTCTTTCTTTATTCTCTTCTCGTCTCTCTCTCTCCGCTCTCTCTCTCTTCAGCTCTCTTCTCTCCTCCGCGCTCTCTAGACCATAAAACCTGTCACACGCGAATCTCCCAAAACGAACCCAACTAACCCCCTCACACCCAAACTAATAAAACACACCCGCCTGTCCTCTCCCTAACCAACCATTCAAACCACGGCCCCTATTTTTTGTGTTGTAACGCCGGTTCCCTCAACGCCCCAACTTCGAACACACCGAATACTTAGACACGGTCTGAACCCAAGAGACGCCCCACAAATAAAAGCCCATCGATAAACTACAAAATTAATAAAAGAACGTTAAAATCACTATCTTGATTATAAACACCGAGATAAATACGTTTAATAAGTTAACGTAACATCAATAAACCTCTACTCCTGTCATATTAACAATAAGGAAAATAATATTTCCGTTCATCAAGTATCTTGATGCATTTGCCAAGTAAGATTCTCACCTTAACAGCCCACTGTTGATTGATCGTGTTTTATACTGTCAGTTTTAGTAGACGTCAGTTAACAGCCATAAATTAAGTGCCGATAAGCCTGTCAGAAGAGAAATTACCATATTCGGCCTGTCAGTTTATATCTGTAAAAATATAATAACAATCTACTATGTCATGTTAATATTTGCGTCGTCAATAAGTCATTTATTATGTGTAACATTGTACATTTCAAGGTCATGTGTATATGTAATAATGATAATAATAAAGTATGTTTATTTTGAAATTTGAAATAATTTGCAAGTTAAATATACAATTAAGTTATCATAATAATATCATTCCTTATACTATATATATAACATACATAAACATGGACTCATAAGCCCGTCTGTTGAGTTCGGCCATTATTTACTAAATTATTAATCAGCATGATTGATTATTTCTATATAGATATATAAACATAGCATTAACATACTATAATATTACAATATTCTAAATAAAACATATAATTTGTTATATGAATTCTGTCTTTAAAAATCAACAAAAAATAAATAATTATTAATATTTATTTACAAATAAAAGAAAAAATAAATAATAAATATAAACATTTGTCCATTATACTCATCTACTAGTAACTTCCTATATCTCTGTGCAACACATAGATATTTATAAAGGGCCTGCCAATCTTTGCCATTTGAAAACAAAATAAATTCATTTTGGCTAAATTTTGATGAGCCAAGGACCTGTTTTCTAAATTCACTAAGCACTGAGCATACTGCTATAAAAGATATGTATTTTCCAATTCATTCGTATTACATTAGGAGCATATCCATAGGCCTTCAGTTCTACATACTAAATAATTTAGATTTAACATTTCCCCCATTGCATACATTATAAGGCTTGTGAAATGTAAACAATTATTGCTATTCAAATAACTATTACTACCTAAAATTACATCAAGATTCTTGTAATTAGAATGAAACCTAGAATGATTTGCCTTTCCCAACAATTTTTCAATAAATTGCAACCTTAATTTTTCCAATATTATTTCTATTTTCTTATTCATAGTTCCTTGCTCTTTAATCCAGCTTCAATTTACACCCAGATACTCCTGGCTGATATTTTCAATACTTCTAAACCAATTAGCCTGTTTTTCAATTATATACTCAGCAATTATTCTGGGCCAACGATGACTTGGAAGGTTTAATGATCTAAGTAAATAATTTAAGGGTGAAAAAGTAAAGAGGGTAAGGCTTAGTTTCCAAAAACAATATATAATCTGGACAGTTTTTTGGAAGTGCAATCATCTTTTTAATGAAGTATTTTTGAATTAATTCGACCTCAATATATTTTTCATAGCCCCAGAATTGTGCACCATAGCACATAACAGCTGTTGAAGTAGATTCACATACACTATACTTGGACTCGAGTGGTTTTTTTTTTATTAGTGATAAATGTGTGCCATGTTGAATTAATTCCAAATTTGGCTGCAGTGATCTTTTCTCTGATATGATGTTTCATTACCAGTCGAGGAGTGAGTAGTATACCTAAATATTTATATTCATTTACTACCTCTATTTCTGAGCCCCTAAAATACCATTTTTCTTTTTTTGACAACTTTCCTCCTTTTCTGAATATCATAATTTTCGATTTTTGCAAATTTATTGTCAAATTCCATAAGGCACAATATTCACTAATTTTGTTTATCATGTATTGCACGTGTGTGTATATATATATTTGAGTGTGCGCGTGGAAATAAAACAGGAATTGGGGTAATAACCTACATTCTTGACTTTTCTTGCATTAAAACTCCTAAATATATGCACATTTTACTTTCTTTTAGGCCGAAGAAGAACCTAAAAATTAGTATTAAATTAAGTTTTTTAAGTGAGGTTCTGAGTATATACTTAAAAGCAGGAATACCTCATATAAATTAAGCTGTTAAATAACACCTATGCAGGTAGGAAAATTTGGGAGTCTAATGCATTTAAAATATCATCAGTTTTCATTCAATTTTAATAGTATATTTCTCGATATTTTTAAAAAAAAGATAGTTGTTCGTTATTTATTCATTGAATCCCATCGCAAATAAGAAAAATAAATTTGAAATTTGCCAAATGAATAAATATAACAGTGTTTAATATTTAAGATTAATTAAGGGTTATTCAAAAATTAGAAGATATCGTTTCCGAAAATTACATTTTTTTTTTTTTTGTGTTTATTTTGCAAAATAAATCTTAAGTGGGCTCACATGAGTACTTTTCAATTAAATAAACAAAATATTTGGTACAATTTTTCCGTTCCAATGCATCGGATCGAAAAATGTCACAATTTCAAAGTCGTTTCATGATAAATGCTTTTTTTGAGTCTCTAATACGAACGGAAAAATGTGCAGTTTTTTATATTTGCCCTCCTATAAATACGATTTTTAGGAAAAGCCGAAAGGTGCACAATTAGAGGTTACAATAATGAAAGATATGACATGTCAACTGTCTAAGACTAGCTATTCTTGGGTTATGCAAGAATCGTGCTTGAGTTTTATAAGGTGAAGACAAAACTACTCGAATGGGTTCGGAAAGAGTCAAATCGGATTATTCCGTTGAAATGCGAAACAATTTTTTTTTTTTTTTTAAGAACTAGATTTTGCCCGAATTGTGGACTCTTGAAATGTATGAATGGGTAAGGAAATTTGCTAAGTACGCGGGTTTCCTGCAAGGCTTACATTTATTTGATAATATTGATCTAGAAATGAAATTAGCTTTCTTGACTAAACCAATAATGAGATTTTCATGCTTTGATAACTAATGGTAAACTCGTCCATAAAGAAGTCCGATGGCTAATACTTAAAAAGAAATAGCCTTTCATTTTATTGTTTATTTTGAAGGGAAATAAACCCCTTTCAGATCCCTCTAATGAGTTTTCTATACTATCCTGTCAATAGAGCTTTTCCAGCGAGCAATAAAAGTGGGAAGGGCTGCTTTTAATATATTTTTCCTCAGGATTACTATTAGGATTAAATGGTCAGCATTAAAAAGAGGTTCAGAAGAAATAAAGTTTTCTGATAAGCAGCTCTTTTTATTATTATTATTCCTAATATTAATAAGTTTAAATAAAAATGGAGAAAATAATGTAGTTTATTTGCGCTCTTTAAACAAATAAAGAAATATTATGCAGGGTTGGTCCATCTTATGTATTAAGGATTTGTCCTGTGACTCTTACTAAGGGGAATAGAAGATTGAGGTTTAGATGGCCCTTCTATTGAAATTGTTTCTTGTTAACAATTACCCTAATCAAAGTTAACTGAATGCGCTGCTTTACTCAGTTTGAACTTGTTCATTTCTGCTCCTCTGCACATAGCTGATCTTGACTATTATACCTGCAACTGTTCCAGATAAATCAGTGCTATTTGCTCTGCAGCTATGGTCATACAGATCCTACAAAATGATGCCAAGGAAATAAAGTAATGTTATCGCGATTAGGTTCCATTAGCTTCTTTGAAAAACCGTCACGCAGGCGCTGCGTAAACTGAGCAGATTTCCAACGACCCGGCATTACACATACTGATCGTCATCAATCGTCGTATTTCCAAGCTCATCATCTAGCAAAGATCTCTTGAAAACAATATTCGTTATTTAAGCTTGGAATAAGCCATTGGAATGAAATATTCGCTTCTTATTAAAATACGATGACTAGTGAGGATTAAGTAAAGGCTGAAAATTAAAAAATTCCCAAAACTCCATTAATATTCAAAATTAAGAAAACGTCTATAGAACAGCATTAATAGAAAATGAAATCTTCAACAATATGTTTAGAAATGATTTTTCGATCACACTTATAGCAACGGACATATTTGGAACCCTGTCCAATTTCAGCCGTTGTAAGCACAATAAACTGTCTATGCCTTTATGCAAAAATCTAAAATATAAAAAAATTAAAAAATAGTTTACTAGTACAAAAATTAAACGTTTGTACGCTTTTCGAGCCAAGGACCTCATCTTACTTGAAAATTCGGATTCCCAAAAAGCATATCTTACACATCTTGGGAATGTTGGATCTCAAATATAAAAGTCCATAAAAGTATGAAATTATTGAGTAAAAAACTGGCGGACAGACAGACAAGTTCTTCATTTCTTATGTCATTGTTATTAAAATGGCCCGGAGCTTAAAAAAAAAAAAAAATCGCCCCCACCGAGTTTAAATTGAATTTCAAAGCAACCTTGGATTTTTTCATTTATACAAATATGATTATTATAAATTTAACGTGGGATTTTCGCAACGATTAAAGATTCTCGACGTGGCGTCCGTTTTTTAATATATTCGAGTTACATGTTCTTATTAAACTGAAACCGTTGAAATATGTGGTTCCCCCATAAAATAAACTTAAAAAGAATACCGATGCACTTCTGCTTCTGAAGTTTAAAAGTAATATATCTTGGAACTTTCAAAGTTTTCACTCTCAAGTTTCCCAAACAAATCTTTTTCCCAACAGGAAATAAATCCAAGTTTAAAATTAGAAAAAAATACTGGGAAATAATTCGAGGAAGACAATTCCAATTTCCGAGGTACTTCCTAAATACGTAGTTATTCCTCAACTAAAATATGTTTAATATTCAGTTATTAAATAATATTTGAGTTAACACACATTTATTTGGGGATCAGGTAGGTCACGCCAGTTAAGGGTTTGGTCTTAATATCACTTGGTAAACCCAGAGTGTCGAGTTCGATTCCCGCCTGGGCAATAGGACATTGTTTTAGTAACAAACTCATTAACGAAAATCTTAAGACCCACCCTGGTGAGAAAATGGAAATAACCCGCACCAATTAACTTTTGTAGCACAAAGTTGACGTAAATAAATAACATAACATAATTTTTTATTTGTTATAGACAAATTAATATTAATAGAAGTAGAACTGACATGAGGTTTGGGCTAGCTGGTGGAGGTCCATTATCTACGGAAGGATAAGGAGGTCCTCCATCCTTTATCAAATGGAGAATACTTTAGGAGTGAACCACCCCATCTACACTGTTCTCTGACGTAACAAATACATTTATATAAATACACGCTACATAAATAATATAATAATAGGAATTTATGTAGGGGTGAGCTTATTAAATAAAATCCTTAATCACTCCCTGGCTAGGAAAGGGTGGTAACCTATTGATAAAAATAGCCAATTAGCCATAATAGCATAAAGAATACGTCAATAAGTAATAATAATAATAATAATAATAATAATAATAATAATAGATAATATCAATCAAATAAAAATTAATGTCAACCTATTAAAAAAGTTAAAAACATATGTACAAAGATGCAAATTAAAACTTATTAAAATCAGAGCTAAAACAATTTCCAATGTTGTGAACCTGATAAAAATGGAATTAAAACATGTTATAAATAAATAACTATTTATTTAGACAAGCTTTTGTACTTGGAATGGTGTTCGAATGCATGTCTTGAAAGGCCACTTTGGCAAAGGGAGAAAAGTGGATTTCCTGGGACATATTTAGGTTATATCACGTATGCAAGATTGGAAACTGTTTTATCCCTAATTATAATAAGTTTTAACTTGGATGTTTGTACAAAGATTTGTCTTTAACTTTTTAATACGTTGGCATTACATTTTACTTGACTGATATTATTTATTTATGTTGCATGTAATTATACAAATGTGTATTTGCTCTGTCAAAGAGCATTCAGCGGTTTGCCTAGATATTTCTCTGCATTTGATAAAGGATTTTTATGAGTTGTGGTGGTTTGGTATCCTTCCGTTGAGCGAGAGAACTATTTCAGTTATTCAAGAACGAATAATGGCAGATCTTGCCCAGATATCTAGTTTTCTATAGAATATTGGACTCTTAAGATTTTACTGACTGGGGCTGCGTTAACTAGGCAGATTTCTCAATGGTTGAAATAACTAACAAATGTCATCGCGTATTCAATTCTCTACATTTCCTTTAGCTAGAATCTCAAGGCTTGAACATTTTTTGCGTGTGCTGGTGAATTAAACATTTACAACTGAAAGTGATCTTTGTGAGCCTTTTGAATGAACTAACAAATCAGATGTGACGAGCAGATGTCTTCGCAGGACTCTTATTAAATTAAATAGGGAAAACATATTGATACATACCGTTATAAATGATTTCATTGGAAAGTAATATAGGAAATGTTCTATCAAAACAAAACATGAAATATAATTTATAGATTTTTAATGATTACAAAACTTGTTCTCTTCCTATTTCTTTGTTTGTATCTCTGATAGGTATAAACAAATTACGATTGGTTTTCTTCCCCTCGTGCCCCACTCAGTCCATTTTCATGAAAAGCAAACGTACATGAAAGAAAGTCATAAATATGAAATTCCCATATTCTAAGGCGAGTCGTTTTTTGCGCTTTGCAGAACACATCCATCGACATAACTCCGAAACCAGCCGAAAAGGGATCTATGAAACTGAAATCGGAAAATTCCATTCAAGTCTGTGAACCGGAAATTGTCGGTATATCAATAATTTCTTTACTTCATACAACGAAGTAGAAATAAACTGAGCTTTTTCTACGGAAATTCTAATTAGCTCATTATCGTGTTTGAAGATCTATAAAACATTATACTTGCGCTATCTTCCACTACACCAACACCGAACCTGACCTTTTCGGGATACAAAATTTGAAGGCATTTTTTGTGATTTTGTCAGTGAACATAAACAGTTTCATAAATAGCTATATCTTTTGTTGAAAGGCCAAAAAAAATAAATAAATAACTAATCTATACATAGCACATTTACTTAATAAAAGAAGACCAAGACTAAAAAAAACCATCGCATTTTTTCCTTTAAATACTTACTTTTTCTTTTAAATCCCCACTCCCTGCTTAAAATATTATAAAAAAAAACAGTAATGAGTCCCAGGGACAACTCCTGTGCGGTCCTTTTCCGACTAAATCTAATTTTTTGCCAGATAAATATGTGCATCCTGATGAGCTGTTCCCTCCACACTCTCCCTTAATTGCCTCAAAACTCGGCCTAATTTTCACAAGTGTAAATAGAGAACGCCTACTCCTGAATCACATTATCCTAACAATTAGATGCTTCAGCGCTACTGTTCGGAGGAAACAACTCATTATTGAGAAATATTTTTTTTTTATTTATTTCCTTCGAGAAGTAACCCCAAAGGAAAAGGGGGTTTTATTTTCCATATCTCCCATACATCATTTTCTACTTAACATGTATTTGACATTAACAATACTTTTTTAAACATAAATTACAATAAATAAAATAGATATATAATAAAAAACTATTTACAAAAGAAAAATATATAAGTTAGAACGATGAATTAAATTAATGTAGTACAGTTCAACGTTTTTCATACAATTATACACTAGCTCATGCCTTTAAATGGTTTATTGTATTTATAAAATAAAAGATTTTCTTAATTAGGCAAATCACCAATTTGACGTTTTACTTATTGTTTAAGTTATTTTATTGTTCCGCGTGTTAAGTTTATTTGCACCTTTCTATTTTCGAATGTAATATTACAATTTGGTATATGTTGTTTGAAGCTACCAAAATTGGAATAACTTAAACACTAAAATACATACTGTGTGGTCGATGAACATTATGATTGTGGGTATGACCATGTAAAATGCCCGAAGAAGAGGTAATCGAATTCAGGGAATATTGACCTAAACTAAAGCTGCTTCAGATCACAAACATAAAAATACAACCAAAAATTATATAATAAGAAATTGGAACAACACATCTTTACAGTTGTGTACTATGAAATTAGAAAAATGCATATATAACCCAGAGATGGGTAACCTTTTCACGTGCAGCAATACCAAGCTGACGACGTCTCAGAAACAGACCTTGAGTAAAAAATCCTAAAGGGCTTTAAGAAGAAATTGTTACAACTGAGAATTGGAAAAAAATTCTAAACTAAAAAGCTGCAAATATCTCGATTAATATTCCACTTATGGAAACAATGCATACGACGATGTACATATGTATTTTCTGCAATTACTTTTCCTCCATCATAAAGATATGGGTTATGAAAATGATTTTGATTGAACTGATACTAACGGAGATATTTTAAAAAGTGTTTAAGAGAGAGGGAGAGGGTGCGTGGAGAGAGAGATAGGTGGAGAGAGAGAGAGAGAGAGAGAGAGAGAGAGAGAGTGACAGAGATAGAGACTCCGTTAACTAGAGAGACAGAGAGAGCGAGAGAGAGAGGTTGAGAGAGAGAGAGAGAGGGAGAGTGAGAGAGAGGGAGAGAGAGAGAGAGAGAGAGAGAGAGAGAGAGAGAGAGAGAGAGAGAGAGAGAGAGAGAGAGAGAGAGAGAGAGAGAGAGAGAGAGAGAGAGAGAGAGAGAGAGAGAGAGAGAGAGAGAGAGAGAGAGAGAGAGAGAGAGAGAGAGAGAGAGAGAGAGAGAGAGAGAGAGTGAGCGTAGTTGCGAGGCGGTGAGGGAGGGGGGCGCAGGCGCGGGAGTGAGAGAGCAGACAGGGCCAGTGCTTGGTTAGCGGGCGGCGTGTCTAGTCAGATGAGTGGGGCTGGTGGCAGTGATCGGTGCATCGCATAGTTCGTGACATAGTTCGTGGGCCAAGTTGAGTGACATCGCCGGGAGAAAATCAATCAAAGCGACCATCTCTTCTTCCAAGCCGCATTTTCCTTCTTACCTGCGGCATAACTCATCAAGGAATCGTAGGTCAGAAGTCACTTATAGACAATTATCTAGCAGAAAAAACATTCAAGATTACAAATGGCAGTAATTAGTAATGGCTAAGAAATAAATAGCTGTCAGCAAGTGTTGGGCAATCTCTAATTCATCTGAGCAAGATATTCCAATAATATCTCATAAATGATTTTCCTACAGATTTCGTCATATTAAATGAAATAGTAATTTTTTATTATAATATACCTCTTTGTACTTAAAAAAAAATTGTCCGATAACTCTAATAGAGATCCATGCAAAGTTCCATCACGGCATTTGTATCCAATTAAATTATAATTGTGAGTCCTCAACAAAAATCCTTTCCTGTGAAAATTAAACTAAATATTAAATTTCACTGTATAAAATCGATAACCCAGGCCTACGTTGTTTGAATTAAAAGTAGTTTGCATTCAAACAAATGTTCGTCAAAATAAAGTGGTTTAAAGTTGGTTGGGATACGTTCTTCAAAGAGTATAAATTTGTTTTCCGATTACACATTTCACGACATTAATATCGTGACGTTTGAGGACTTATTGTTTGAAAAATACTCCAAGACACATTTCCTTCCAAAATATTTATTTTAAAGAAAAATTAAACTATTAAAGCAATTGTCGAATGTTAAACTATTTTTTTTAATTTATAAATTAACAAATTTTTAATTTTATCTGAGCAGTCAAGTAAAGAACATTCACAAAAGTTAAAATGGAAATTCCAAATTACCACCAAAAATACTTTAATATGATGTCAAAATGTAAATTTATTTTTTTACATTGAGGACAATCAGTAAACTGTTTTATAATGGTAATTGCGGTCCATAAATGTAAGGGCTATACTTTTATGTAAGTGTACATGGCCTCGATGTAGACATATATCAACAACATGTTTTACAAAAATCTTTAGAAATTCATTAAAATACAAAAACTGGAGTCCACTAAAAGATTAAGACCCATAATATGGTTCATATTGCTAGTCAGTACAGGTTGCCATCCTTTTCTAGTCCGGGTGGGGGGGGGAGGTCGGGATATTAGATTTTACGGAATAATTCCTTCCCCTAGGTAGAGTCGAAACCACAACACAAACGTTTTTCCTCAATGTTAACACATATAGCTTGAAACATAAAACAAATTTTAAAAACATTCTGTTATCTTAAGTATATTCGGAGGTTGTGCAATAATTCTTCCTAAAACGTTTTAAATTTGAAGTACCATCAATTATGCACTTATACCAACGAGTGTAAAAATAAACTATGATAAATAGCCTTTCAAAAGGTTCTTTAAGTTTTTTATGTTGCGAAATATTAGACTTTCTTTTCCAATGAGACAAAACATTATTATTATAGAAATATTAACTTTAATAATAAATTAACGTAATTTGACAGAGTGATCCTAAGAATAATGTCTCTCTAAGCACATTTAAGGTGGGTAAAAATTGTTTAGGTTTATTTTTTTGAGACGCAAGTTTCAGGAATTCCCCACACGAAATTTTAACTTAAAATAACTATACCTTTTAATACTATAAAGTATTCCAAAGAACCTGAATAAGAGTATAAGAACCATAAAATATTTTGAAAGAATCAAATAACTTAAATGCATTCAAAATTGTATCTTTTGTGAAGAGCTTGAAACACTTACTCACAAAAACAAAAGTAACCCTAAATATAATATAGAAAAAATGAAATAACTTTAAAACCTGAATATTAGTTTTAACAAATCTTCAGAAGGTTTGATAATTTTGTATACAAAAAATAGAAATATATCGAAAAAATGCTTGTAAAAAATATTTATAACGAATAAAACGCAGTTTATAAAAAAAAAAAAAAAAAGCAAATAATTTTAACGAAAAATGAATTATTTTTTTTAAAAAAGCAAGTATTTCTATTGAAAAAATTCATTTAAAAATTGCAAATAATTCTAATGAAATAATACCAAAAAAAAATAGTTTTAACGAAAAAACGCATTCTAAAAAATATATATCAGATAGCTAATAATTCTAACCAAATAATGAACTAAAAAAAATCAAGCAATTAATATTAACGAAAAATTGTAATTTGAAAAGAAAATGTCTTGTGAAATGGAAGAATGTTTTGAGCTGAGTCCTTGAGTAAGAAATGTATCGACTAGATGATCCTTTATCAGCTGACTTGGAAGAAGGAAACCTAATCTTGATAGAGAAAAAGTGGCGTTATCAGTAAACAGCTGTATCTCGGAGCTTCTTATCTCTAGTCTCTCACCGACTATCTCTATCCACTCCCATCTCAGGACATTTATATCCGGCTTAGCACTTACACACACAGTTACAAAACTGAATCTAAGTTTCTTATAACTCAGTCGGTTCTCTTAGAAAAACATTAAAGGACCACAATCAAACTTTAGTTGTACTCTTTATTCTGGTGCTTGGTAGAGTTGGCAGTTAAAATATACAAAAGGCGGGCGGAATAAGGCCAATTGGGTTATTTTGTATCAAGATTTTTGAAATTCATGTGAATAAAAAGTAATGACTTTTTTTAGGCTCCTTCAATTTATTCTGTTAAAATAAAAATTGTTCCTCGGATTCTTACTTATTGCTAGGCATTTTATTGAAAAAAGGTCATATTAAACGTTATCAATCAAGCTACCACGAATACCGACTTTGTCAATGGTTATTTTGTTATCTTGTCACCAATTCTCTTATATCTGCTCTGTGGGTTACACTTATTTTTATTTTATTATTTATATTTGTCATAATGCAAATTTTCTCTTACACATACCCAAAGTAAACCAAAAAGTAGTACTCCTTAGGACTGCCAGGACTTCTTTTCTGGACATAATTTTCGGAAATGTTTGAGTTAAAAACGTTTTTCATTAAAACTTTGTATGAAATTAAAAAAATAATAGCATCTAGATATCTACGAGACAGCCAAAGTAATAAAACGGTTTCAATTTTTCCATAACAACCCAATTAATAATAGCTGTTAAAAATAGAAAATTAAATTTATTCAAATGGAATTTTTCGGCTTTTCTTAAAATTTAAATAGCATTTAAACCATTGTTCTTAATATAACCCCTGAGAAGTTTTAATGAAACAAACAACCCCAATCCACCGTTCATCGCCTCCATACTCAATGCCTCAAATACAAATCACAAGAATTCAATTTAAATACAAAATGATGTATTACACGTATGTAATATATAAGCATATGCTTGTTTTCTGCATGCAAAGCGCATGTACTACTTACTTTCCCAAATAATTAATTACGGCTTTATAAATAGACCTGTTATGTTAATAAAATACGAAAAGTTTACATATTGCACATGTTTATTTTTTTGTAAAAAGAACTCATAATTTTATTGGAAATTTGTATTTTAGGCCACAAAAGAAGTAATATAAAGTGCCCAGTCTTTTTTTTTTATTTTTTACCACCAGCTTGGCCGAATACAAAATTATATATAATTAAACTAAAATCAGTAAAGCGTCTAAATAACAGGGTTAATCCTTCTCTACAATATTCCAATTTTGCTTTACAGAAAGAAATTGGCCTACGGTCATTTATTCATTTGTATATTATATCTAAGATTTGACTTCGATGCATTTAGTAAGAGTTTGATGTTAAAAAGTATTAATTGAATTTATTGCTTATATAAAGGATATTTTGGGGAATATGTGTGCCTTGCTTCACTAGGTGTGGTTGCATAATAGTACTTAGTTAAAAAATAACTCGGGAACCGCAGCATATCCTTGATTACGAGCAGGCAATGGAATAAGGAAATTCATTTAGCGAAAATTCCAACAAATATAATTACTTCAGAACGTAGATAGCAAACGGCTAGTTATTCAGTGCCAGGTATGCAGCCCCAAAATTTAATGCAAAACATGAGCATCTATGAAAATATAAGTGTATTAAATATAATTGTAATAAACTTTAACTTTTATGAAACACTCAATTATATATAATATTAAAATGACTTTTATGATCTTACTCCCAAAATTAAAATTGTTTATTCAATTTTAACATAACTATTTTTACTCAAATCAGCAATGTAACCTAACTGACTGAGTGTGTTCCCATTCTTTACTTAGAAAACTGTTTTAAAACAAATATGAACTTAAGTCCCAATTTTGTGTTTCTTTTTCAATTATAATCAAATTCTACTTTTAAAATGGGCATATTTTTTAGTAGTTAGGTTTTTTGGTAACACTTTCTATCTTGTGAAATATCGGCCATAGACACTGCATATTTGGGAATAAACTAATAATGACACCAAAATAAAAAAATGTATGCCCCAATTATTTTTTCAGAGTGTTAAAAAAGTAAGTAAAATACTAACGTCTGGTACTAGTCAACTATCATCTAAATAGTACATCCGATTTTATTAAGTTCACAGAAATTATTTATTTATATGCAAGATCAGTATTTCAATTAATATTTTTATAATTAATGAAACAAATTTTATTGCATAAAATAAATTATTAATTTTCCCTACATATTGACGCGTATTTCTCAATGTTCTTTAAAAAACCTAAGCATTCTATAAAAATCGAGGAGTGGATTGATTCGGCCAGTATGCATAATATTATTGTCGGCATATGCTCAGTGATTAGCTGGTAATGACGTAAATTCTGACATATTTGAAAATTCATTAACTTATTAATGAGAATGAGGGATAACCTTTTGCCCGAATTGATTTATAGAGCTGCAGTTCATATAGGCTAACGATCCGGTATATATTCTAGAATACGGGTATATTCAAGAGATATATGGGGAATTATCAAATATTAACTAAATATATGGGGAATTATCAAATATTAACTAAATATATGGGGAATTATCAAATATTAACTAAATATATGGGGAATTATCAAATATTAACTAAATATATGGGGAATTATCAAATATTAACTAAATATATGGGGAATTATCAAATATTAACTAAATATATGGGGAATTATCAAATATTAACTAAATATATGGGGAATTATCAAATATTAACTAAATATATGGGGAATTATCAAATATTAACTAAATATATGGGGAATTATCAAATATTAACTAAATATATGGGGATTATCAAATATTAACTAAATATATAGGGAATTATCAAATATTAACTAAATATGTGGGGAATTATCAAATATTAACTAAATATATGGGGAATTATCAAATATTAACTAAATATATGGGGAATTATCAAATATTAACTAAATATATGGGGATTATCAAATATTAACTAAATATATAGGGAATTATCAAATATTAACTAAATATGGGAATTATCAAATATTAACTAAATATATGGGGAATTATCAAATATTAACTAAATATATGGGGAATTATCAAATATTAACTAAATATGTGGGGAATTATAAAATATTAACTAAATATATGGGGAATTATCAAATATTAACTAAATATATGGGGATTATCAAATATTAACTAAATATATAGGGAATTATCAAATATTAACTAAATATATGGGGAATTATCAAATATTAACTAAATATATGGGGAATTATCAAATATTAACTAAATATATGGGGAATTATCAAATATTAACTAAATATTGGGGAATTATCAAATATTAACTAAATATGGGAATTATCAAATATTAACTAATATATGGGAATTATCAAATATTAACTAAATATATGGGGAATTATCAAATATTAACTAAATATATGGGGAATTATCAAATATTAACTAAATATATGGGGAATTATCAAATATTAACTAAATATATGGGGAATTATCAAATATTAACTAAATATATGGGGAATTATCAAATATTAACTAAATATATGGGGAATTATCAAATATTAACTAAATATATGGGGAATTATCAAATATTAACTAAATATATGGGGAATTATCAAATATTAACTAAATATATGGGGAATTATCAAATATTAACTAAATATATGGGGAATTATCAAATATTAACTAAATATATGGGGAATTATCAAATATTAACTAAATATATGGGGAATTATCAAATATTAACTAAATATATGGGGAATTATCAAATATTAACTAAATATATGGGGAATTATCAAATATTAACTAAATATATGGGGAATTATCAAATATTAACTAAATATATGGGGAATTATCAAATATTAACTAAATATATGGGGAATTATCAAATATTAACTAAATATATGGGGAATTATCAAATATTAACTAAATATATGGGGAATTATCAAATATTAACTAAATATATGGGGAATTATCAAATATTAACTAAATATATGGGGAATTATCAAATATTAACTAAATATATGGGGAATTATCAAATATTAACTATTTAACATGCTTGTCTCATTTATAACTATATGCTATTATTATTTTTTATTTGTGGAAAAACACCAGTAGGAATGATAAAAAAAAAAAAGCAGAGTCAATTGAATATAATTATTTTAAAGCTCGTTGTAAAACGTTTTATTACAAAACATATTAACTTCATGGCTCAGACTTACCTAACCTTCAAATTATGTATATAATTATATATATATATATATATATATATATATATATAATCTTTTTTAATCTTTTTGATTGCCTAACACGACTGTCAGTATTATTTCTTGGCCATTATTTTTATTTTTATAGCATGTGCAATATTGATGATGTAGCACTTATTATAATTACTTTATTGCCTTACAGGCGTCCATATAATATTAATTGATGCTATTTCAAGTCACGAACCGTCAACACGAAGAGTCATTTTACAAATGAAATGTCAACATTTATATAAATTGATTTTTCTTGCACACTAATCTGTTTTAATGGAATATGTGAGGCGTATTTCGGGGTGACGGCACACCTGTTTATCGGAAAAACTCATCAAAAGTGGTTGAAAATGGAATAAAACATTTTACGAAAAGAAAAGCACTCATTGTAATGCACATGCTATCTAAGTGCCATATGATGAAAATAATACAGGTGAAATTTGAATTGCTGTCAAAACATACATAAAGTCAAAAAAAAAATATTAAAACACTTAAAAGGCATAAACACACGATTTAGGGATTCATTCAAATTATTTTAGGAAATAAATATTTCATATTTTGAAAAATTATCATTTAAACTCAGTCCTAAAGCCAAATTTCCGTTATTTTGATACATACATTTCTACTACACTAAGCTAATGGATAAAATATAATTTTTCAATAACACTGAAAAATTAAAAAAAAGAACACTGAATTTATATCAAATTATTCCAAATACAGAATTTTAAATTACATAAAGAATTGTAATATAAGGAAAGAACTAAAATATTAATTTAAATCAAATAATAAAAAGAATTGTATCAACAATTTTTTTATAATAATGAAAGAAATTGATTTCATACTCAAAATTTAAAAAAAAAAGTTATTATTATTTATATTGTAATTATAACTTGTAATTATTTAAATATTATAAAATTAAGAGGTTCTTATTACTAATAATAGGTAAATACCTTACTTAGTTAAATAATCATACTTACTCAGTTTAACCTAAAATGTAAGTTATGATAGATACTTATGTAAAAAAAACGTTTATACAAAATTTCAATTAGACTAAAGAAAGAAATAAACAGCATATTGACCTTTGTAAAATAATTAACTAAAAAGGCCTTATCACATGTTTTGACGTAATGTTTTCCAAATTCTGGAAAACCAAATTTAGTTTTCTCACATAGACTCACAAATTAATATCTAGCTATATATATTGCATTTCCAATTTCATCTAGTTTCAAAAATAAGTTCAATAGTAAAAACTAATTTTAATTCAAGCTCTATGTATTTTGTTTCAAATTACGTTGTTCTTCTGAAAACTCAAAACTCTTAAGAATTCATGCGATGTAAAAAAGGATAATTATAATTACAGTTACGGTTTATTTCTTGCAAGTGAGCATAAGAATTTAGAATTTGCTTCATACAAGATATTTTTTCAGTGAATTTATCTTAACTTATTTATAAGCAAAAAAAGATTTGTTTTGTCACTTAATTGTGTGAATTCTCATGATTTTGAATTTTCATATAATATATCTCAGCAATTATTATTGTATTTTCAAATAAAATTCAAATGCATAAAATAAATATTTACTGAATATTGGTTTCCATTTTTTAATGACACTTGGAGCAGTTAATAAGCAGTCCATAATCTACGAAAATATAAACATTTTGACTTATTTATTAATTGAGGAGCATGCTGATACAGTAGTCAAATTGTATTAATTTGTTAGTTTCGCATTTGAAAATATTTTCTACAAGGGAATAAATAATGTACTACACATAAATTTGTGATTAAACAGACATTCCGAAAAATCTGAAATCAACGAAATTTGAAAATGTGATTAGTCCGCAAAGTAGCTAGTCACTTCCTACAAATCCAAATATTAGAAGACCTACTCTTGTAATTCTTAAATCGCTTAATAATTTTTGTTGCCAGGTTCACGGATGGAAACTATTCTTGTTTTTAAACTTCAAGTTATTTTTAGTATTTGGCAGCATGTACGATTTTCCAAATTATTCGCTAATCAGTTGCCCTTCGGTTTTCAAACAACCGCATTGTATTCAACACGTTTTGTCATTCAAATCAAGGCCATATTTACCTTATTACTGTGTTCTTTTTCCTCTACAAGTTCTGCTGTTTCCGTGAATCTCAAGAATTATTTCAGCGTGTTGATCGATTTACAATGAAATAAAGGTTTCATATATTTGATGAATTCTTGTTTTCAAATAGGGATGAAGACCTTACACAATTTGTCTTCTGAGTTTTAAGGATATATGGGGTCAGACATTTTATACTGCAACGGGGTAATTTCCTAGGAAGTTGACGAAATCCGTTAAAATGTAATTCCCTTTGGCCATAGTTGTATAATGATATATTTGAAAAGGATATATTGGTATTTAGGGGATGGAGACATCTATTGTTGTTGAGCAGATCTAAGGATAATCCGTAGCACGAGCTGGTCTCGTATTACAGCCCATTGTTCTGCCTGACTTAGTCTTATCACGATCTGATAACGGGATATTAAATATCCCCACCCCCTATTATTCATGGCGATTAGCAACTCCTTAATAATGGCCACTGATTAGGGCTTAAAATATTCTCGAGCTATAATTAAAATCTCTGTGTTGTCATATCGATTTGTTTGAAGGGGGTAGATAAGAGGCTCTTTCAATGCCCGCCGGTTAGAGGAGGTTTTTACCTTCTGGCGAATAAATCAGCTGTCGGAACAGCTGTTCCATGGAGGAGTGGCTTTCTGATTAGAGCACGCCATTATTTGTTGTTAAGCTGATAAACTTTACTGCTTATATTCCATTCACACTTACAAAGTCCGTGGATCCAAAAAAAAAAAGTGTTATAATGGCACATGGAAGGCAACAACTCAAACACTATTAACTATTTATTTTTAGTGAAAACATTTGAAAACTATGACATTATTGCTGAAGACTAGGCAAATTGGGAATTTGTTTTTCTTTTTCTCTGACGTGGGGCTCAGGTTAGCCATTTTAGTTAAAGCGTTGACCTTAGTCTCAAATGGTAAACATAGAGTGGCGAGTTCGATTCCCGCCTGGGCAGAGGAATTTATTTAGTCACCGAATTTATTAAATAAAATCCTTAGCCCCACCCAGTCTAGAGAAAGGTGCTAACCTGTAGATAGCCCGTCCCAGTTAGACTTAGTTTCAAAAATTGGACGTTAATAAATAATTTTATTCTCCTCATGTTTTTGCTCCTTTAGGTCAGAAAAATATGTTTAGTAGGTTAAAAAAGAAATCCCTCAACGAAAAATGAGTTTTTAATATTTTATAATTTTGCTGTTTTAAGTACAAAAAAAGAGCATGGAAAATAAAAGAATTATGTCGGACAAGTGTTGAATAAACCAAGCTAATTTCCGACTTGCTGGTATGAAACATTTTTGTTCTCCTCTCAACGCATATTCGGATTGGAACCAGAAAGTGCGAATTACTCGCCAAATATTTGTGTTACGAAAAATGCATAAAATAACAATCGTAAAACATCAACAGCTAAACAATATTGGTTCTATAACATTATACGACCAGAATCATAATAACGAATATATTTTGAATTTTCAAATGCCCCTCTAAACCTCCACCAACCCAGGTCCGATTTCGGCCAATAACAAATATGATCTTTTGTTTAGATTGTAAAGGTTAAATATCGAGTATGTTATAGATCAAATAAATATTTTATGGTAAAGAACGATAAATCTTAATTGATGACGTCACAATCACGTATTTGCATGTACCTCATACAGTAAGAGCTCAATGAAAACCATATTTAGTATTTAATAATTGGAAAGAAGTGGTTCATGATATAGCAGGTTACGGTTAATATGACATTAGTAGGTTTATTAACGGCCGAAAACTGCTATATGGAAATAGCTCGGTTAATATTAAATATAGAGAAAATAAATGCATATCAACATTTATAGTAAATTACATTTGCAATAAGACCGTGTCTAAACAATTTTTCTATCCGACGCATAATAAAGGAGATATTCAGAATTTGCGAAATATCCCCTCTCTAAACCCTTTCCCTCTTACTGGTTGCACACCTGCCATTAAGGAACTTGATCTTTAGTTTTACATAAAATGTATAAATATACAGTTTAGTGACGATTAAACAAAAAATATGGCCGCTAGAGTTAGTGTTAACAGAAGTTCCGCCGAACGGAAAGTAGCTGTGGAAGGTTTACTTATGAGGCAATTTTTGGAAACATTTCTTCAAATGTCCATCAATACCACCTTGAAGATAACTAGGAAGCCTGAGAATGAAACAAATACAGTCTCCATTTTAATAATCAACAATCCAAGATAATGAGTAATGAACATATAATTTATGGAGTTTATGTGTATCTAAATAAGTGTGTAATAGAACTGCAATAAAATGCGTTCCCCAAAACTGTATTACTCAGAGTTCGTGTTACGGTGAGCGGCATTAGTTGTGTTCGTGTCGCCTGGCCATTAGGTTGTGGAATGTCTCCATTTGTGGGTCGCCATCATCTGACATTACTGTTGTCAAATGGGCCAGTTGTTACTGTCAAACTGTTGTTACTGTCTACTTACTTGCTGCCCTTCTAGCCAGCGATTCTCACTATTAGCTGTATCGCTCTAGTGTATCTACCGCCAAGCCATCTGATAAGGTGCTACCCTTCAGATCGATATCACTTTAGGATGAAGTGCGGCTAAACTGTAACCACTCGTTAATGTAACTGCCCCATGACACACTTTAGTACGCTTCATTTGCTTATAAGCAGATTTCCTTTAAGGCAAATCAACTAGTTAAGTTGTATTCATGATGCCATTTTCCAAAAAACTCTTCAAATTACCATATGATTTTACCTAGGAAATGACGAAAATGGCGTTCGTCGAGCGATCATAATTTTCGGTTGATCGTTACCAAACTCGGCTTAGCAAAAATTAATTTATTTAATCTCATAAAATAAAACTAACATAGATTAACACTATTATATAATCTGCCCCCATTTGCATGGATTTAAACCTGAAAGCAAGTGTAAAGAAATAATAAATGGTTCCGCACATCCTAATATTTTAGTAAATGAGGCAAGCCTAAACATCGAAACATTCTAAATGCTAATAAAAATAAGGATTAACTACAATGCCTTTTGTATAGCGTTATAGCACAAGAAGAATCTACTTAATTAACGAATATATATATATATATATAATATATATGTATATATATAATTTGTGACTCCTCTCGTCTATACTCCCCTTATCCTGGCCGACGTCAGCTATTAACAAATATCAACATTAGAGCTAAATATTGACTATAGTACTGATCAAATAAACATTTTCCAGTCAACACCAGAAAATCATATTTTATGACGCTATCACATATCATTAAATGCTCAATGAATACATATTTTTGGTATTTTAGCATCAACTAAGGCGATTCATTATATAAGAGCTTATGGTTAACCATGTTCATATGACATTAATAAAAATTGGGGATTACTGAAGCTGTAAACTAAAAAAATGTAAATATCTCGATGAAAAATCAAGATATGCAATCATTATAGTTATAAACAATAATTATAGGACATTTAATTTGAAAAAGATTGAGTCTATACAATTTTACAATCAAACGTTTATTCCAAATATTTTAAATTCACCCCCAGGTCCCATCACAAACATAATCTTTAGTTTTACATAAAACCCTTTTGTATCGAGTTTGGTAAATATCAAACAAAACTTAGAACCACTACAGCTATAAAAGACAAAAATATAAATCAATATATTCTATACTATATATATATATATATATATATAAATATATAATTGTGCTGATGTTTTCGACCAGATTGTATTTATATATGTTGTGTTATTCTTTTATTTTCGGAGTTTTCGTCAATGTTGGTGAAATAAATCTTAGTTTATGCCGATATTTCGAGAATCTTTATTTTCTCTTCTTCAGGGCAAGACTAAATATATCTATAAACTATTATACATTGTTATTGCACTATGACTAGGGTTATAGTAACCTTCCTTGTTTTCTGCACATATATATATGCATGTATGCATATGTAGTTTTGAACGGTCCTCATTTTCGTCATCTCCAAGGTAGAATGATGGATATTTGAAAAAAATTAACAAAAGCCAATATATGAAGTTTTATGTGTTTCTCTCTCTCTCTCTCTCTCTCTCTCTCTCTCTCTCTCTCAAAAAAAAAAAAAAAAAAAAAAAAAAAATAAAAAAAAAAAAAAGGTAAATTGAATAAATTTTCCCTTCTAGTTAGACGTTCTGTAGCAGTCAAATGTATGCCTCAGCTGGATTGAGCTCTTTAAGCCCTTGCATTGATATATGCTATCTATTGTGATTTTGATGGGGCTTATCCGTCTGGTTCTTCGATTGTAATTATTGTCTCATCGGTGAATGATAACAGGATTCTCGAATAATGGCAGTCAATAGTATTGTTCGTATGGCAGTCGAGCGTCAATAGAACCATCAATAGCTGTCTCCATTGTGTCCAACCTATTAACCACAGATTTATTTAAAAAAAGAAAAACCCTATTCATGAGTGCTCCACGAATTCCAAGGTTGTGAGGTATTTACGACCTTAGTAATTTACACGTGAATGAAAAGACTGTATCAATATTCATGGATTCAGAGAGTCCATTCTACCGATGAAATTTGTACTCCACCTCTAACGGGATGTTACTTATTATAGTTTTTTATTTATTAACGTCCACTTTTTGCAACTAAGGCTAATTGGGACGGGTTATCTACAGGTTACCACCCTTTTCTAGCCAGGGTGGCGCTTACTTATTATATTTTGCAGTCGTATCTGTATCTTTTATACTTACCGGAGTATTCTTTTATTGTCTATACAATGATACATATAATTTTTGGCAGTATTTGAACCACATAAGATAATCAATAAACAAGCCACAAACATTCCCAAATTTACAGTATATTGATGTCGTTATAATACCCTCTGACTGGAGTAATGTTTATGTGAGACATACGGGAACGAAGACAGCTACCAGAGTCAACACTGAAACATCACAGAATGAAAACGTCCGCCGCAGCTAGACGCGCAGGGTTTTTTCATCACCAGATAAAATTTGCCAGAACAAACTTTTACTTAGAGAAGTTTACTTGTGTAAAACAATGGCTCTCTAAAAAAGAAAAGAAAAACACAATGAAGGGTTCGACGGTGTAATGCTCTCCGAAACGTGGAAGGGCAACCAAACTAGAGTATTAAATAAATCCAGGAAATGTGCGGTTCAGAAAAAAAAATCAGACCACCGGAGCTGATAGCCAACTATATATATATATATATATATATATATATATATATATATATATAATATTAATTGTGAATAAAAAAGTTTCAGAAATTAAGAAAACGAAATAAAAAAGTGGGCCAAAAATACATGGAGTGGTTTCCAATTTCTTTCTGCATGTTGAGGCTAACCAACAAGGCAGGTATTAGAAGAAATACTTGAAACGGAAACGGGTTAAAATCCGAATTACATCACCAGCGATATGATTTACATCATTGTATGCATGCGGTCTTAACTAAAAAAAAATAGATAACAGAGTCGGAAATGCCTTTGTTTCTGTGTGTATATCTCTCCAATTCTAAAATTTGTCTCTGGGACGGAATGTTTGTGAAAATATTAAAGATAAATTTCGTAGGAATTAGTTATTATCTATTGAAGTTCATACAATTATACATGGTCATGATAATATTACATCTTTGGTGATATAAAAACAGCGGGTCATGCAGCGACTACGTTAACTGAGAATATTTCCCACGTGCTGCTCATCTGGCACCATATGGTCCCCATTTTCCTCAATTAAAACCCTCCTTAAAGGAATTGAAGCTGGACATGAAATGCTATCTGCCTCAGAATGATCAAAGTGGAAATCACTTTAGTGGGATTGGGATTTGAATAGAAGTTTAAAACTTCCATTCTATAATATAAGATTTTTTGTTCTTTTGGGGATAGGCAATTGTGTAACCCTGATCCATTGAGGACAGCCGCTTAGAACTTCAGAGAAAAACAAGCACATTAGAAATAGAAAGCCCCTGAAGAGGTGGTATGTAAGCCACAAAACATGAATTATGTATGTATGAATAGTTTCCGCCAAAAAAATGTATTCTATTGGTGACCCTTGCCATGAAACTTTGAAGAACATATAATTAACAATTCAACTATGTTCAAATTACATAGTTCATACTTAACCTATGTTGGGATTTTCCTTAAACTCTAATGATTTATATCCGAATGAGAGAAGAAACATCATCCCCTTCCTTTTCTCCGAAGTCAGCAGCTAACCAACTTAGCATTGGTACTACATCAAACCCTAAAATATTCGGTGTATATCAAACAAAATGACTACTCCTTGACCAGTAACAGACAAATACATATAAAATTAAACGTACCTCATTTTCATTATCACTTAAGTTAAGTAGAAAAACGTTAGAAAATACTTTTTAGGGATCTGCCGAAGGAGAACTATCTCATTATTCTTAGCGACACGATATTTCATTTCACCATAACTTTATCGTAAAAATATCAGCAAATTATATTCTATGATATTTTTCTTACGAACAGAGGTACATTCAAACGAAATTCAACCAAAATTTAATTAATTAGAAATGCAAGGAAGTCATGAAGTGGCCACTTCAGGTTTTTATTGAGGTGGATTGGTTAATATGCCTAGGATTTAGTTTATAAATTTGAGGTAGTACTAAATGTAACTTGTTTATCAGCTTAACAGCTTAGATTAATGAGCCCTTTGTTGCCAAGTAACAAGAATAATTTAGTATATTTCATCTGTACGACCAAGAATTATAAATTTTATCCTTTATTTTAATAACTGTTGAGCGAAGTGTGTATAAGTAGCAAGTGTATGGATAAGACAGAACCAGTAAAATGAGTAATGTTAATTTCAGTATTATTTTGCTCTAAATTACATAAATTCTTTTAAAATGAAACAATATACCATCTTAATTAATAAATAAGTATTACTAATAATTTAAAAATATTGTAAATAGCCGTTATATATAAATGATTAGGAGTTCGTAGGGGGAATTAGATTAGAAAGAAAAGCCATTGTAAGAATATGCGAGAGTATAGATGGTCGTTTAAGACATTTGTAAACAGTTGGGAATAGAGTTCGACCCCTACTAATTTTAGAGCTGCTACACAGTTAGTAAGGCAATAAATTAAAAAGATTTTCCTTAAGACAAATCAGCTATAGAATATTGTACGCATGACAAGTTTTACGAAAAATTCAAATGTCCAACCATTTTACCCAGAATTTAACGAATATGAAGTCCGTTCAAAATTATATATATGTATCAACGGAAGGATCAAAAAGGTCTAACACCTCCACTCTTAATACTTATTTTATTACAGACAAAGTACTTTGGGGGCGAACCGTCCCATCTTCAGTGCTCTACAGTTGGTCCCTATTGAGCCAACATCTCCGGCGAGACTGCTCCGGCTCAATAGGGACCAACTGTAGAGCACTGAAGATGGGATGGTTCTCCCCCAAAGTACTTTGCCTGTAATAAAGAAGTATTAAGAGTGAAGGTGTTTAACCTTTTTGATCCTTCCGTTGATGATGGACCTCCACCACCCAGCCCAAATCCAGAAGGATATATATATATGTATGTATATATTAGCCTGTTACAGCTCTGATGTTAGCAGTATTTTACTGTATTTTTTATTTACTTAATCGTTAGCAAACTCTATATTTAATTTTTTTTATGTAAAACTAAAGGTCATGTTAACAGCTGAAACCAGACAAGTGGAAGGATGAGGATTTTTAAAATGCATCCGTTATCCGCTCGCAAAGAAAAATTAAATAGAACCATTTTTATTGCCAATTTACTATAAATTGCGTGATATACATGACACAACACGTACCTCTGCATGGTCGAATGCATTGTGTCTTCGGCATCTAGCTGTAGCAAAATTGAAATGATATCATGGAGCTCGTTACAGGAGGTATCCACTATTGGGATTTCTCTCAAAGTTGTTACCATTTTTTCCTCTGCTTGCTACCCTATTATTCTGCTTGGAGGTTATTATAGCTTGAAATGGCGATACTATTGTAGCTGGAGAGAAATCTGAGAGGTAGGGAGAATGCAATCTATCTCTGACTCCTGCTCATATATTTTTTCTATAGATATTCTTTCTTTCTGAGCGCCGCTGAAGAAAGGGTCTTGGCGGTCTGGGGCTTTGAGAGATTCCAACCTAAAAGGCTCCTTTTTTTCCCCATTTTTATGCTCCGCCCAAAATACACAGCTCAACCCTTGTCTCTTCACTTCCCCTGAGCTTTATGCCACTTTTTTATAAAATATATCTACAATAGACACAATTATTGTATTGTAATTTGTAACGATATTCTCAGTCAGCGAAGACATAAATACGTCTTGGGCTAAAATAACTGAAAGGTGAGAGAAAAGGAAAGGGATGAGGTATACATTCTCGAGGAAATGAGGGATACCTCACCAATCCTCCGTAATGGCCAAGATGGACTTACACCTTTGGTTTAATTTTGTTTTAATTTATTTGCCATCCTAATAAATAATCTACTTTTCAACAAATGTGTCTATAATTTTCATATGATTAATGCAAATATTTTTAGAATCTTGAATAATATAATTGATGACTGTGCCCATTATCTCCTTTGATAATAACATTTGTAATTAACTTTATATATTTATATTAAACATATGGTATGTATACAGAAAAATAAATAATAAATATAAAGTATCAAAGTTTGTAATGTTTTTTTCGTCACAAGTTGACGACAATCGGTCATATTCTTCAATAAAAGTGTGTAATGAGATTCATACATGTGCATATGTGTTTTCCCATTTGATTCATAATGATGTTGTGAGGCAATCAAATAGATTGCTTGCCCAACATTGAAGAGCTTTAATCTGACTGAGTGTTGTGCATTAAGCAAAGCCTTTATTTCCGTAGCCATTATTTTAATTGGGGAAGGTTAAACATTTTTCTGCGGATTTGCCGCTTGGCCAAATAAACTTTTATAGTGGAACTGGAATTGTTCTAATTGGTTTTGCCAGTCGTAAAAGAAAAGGGTTATCGTTGATAATGGCGGAAGCCTAGCACTCGGCTGGTGCACCGAGCTGTGAAATTTCCCCTCCCTTTGAAAACCCTCTCCAGAAATGAATACCTCTTTGGTATTGGAGCTCAACGCCATCTCTATTTCCATGTGTAGTTCTCTTAAAACTTGGAAATTTTGGTACTTTTCCAGCCCAATCATTTCTTTAATTGTTTGCAATACCTTCCTCGGAGTTCGTCTCATTAATAGTGATCCAAATAATAAATCTAATTTATCATTAAGAAATTTATTAATTTCAATAAAACTTAATTTTAATTACCTATGGTAAACATTTCCTACACATATATTTAAATTGACTACAAAAATAGTAATCTAATTATTAAATTAATTTATTGAAATTAGTAGCCATTTTGAAGTTTTCACGCAATATTACAGAAATAATAACTTCCGATTATACTTTAGGTTTAGAAAATGTGACAAAATAATTTGGCCAGTCCATGTACATTATTTCTGTCAAACCCAACCTTTTCCAAAGTAGAATCTATTTCAGAAGTGTTTTATGAAGGGAAATTGATCTTCTATTAATTATCAAAAATGTTCCTAAACGGTAGAAATATATATTATAATATATAATATATAATATATTCTTCTTTGAGTGTTTCATTATAATAAGAAATGTGATGGAACAATAGACTCTCATAAAGATGTTTAAAGTTGGCCACAGCTTGTATTTCTTCTCTCAGTAGTTTGATGGATATAAACTACATCATTTTTGGTTGGAGAGAATAACACAATGTACACGATTTATTCGAAAAGACGAGATATTTAAAATGATGTCAAATATATGGGCTGGATGGGAGGAATTTTTTAATGTACTTTTTCAGGGATTTAATTATTACTTACGGATACAATCAACCTGAAATGTAGCGAACTAACTCAATAAAATCCTTAACCACATGTCGACTTAAAAAAGATGATACCTGTAGATAAGTTATCCCGCTTAGCCATGGCCGTATAAAGAGAAACGTAGTAATGCCGTTATCTTTTTTGGGACATTTAGATAACTCATAACTGGAATGTTCTATGATGATTAAAGAATCCAGGTTAGCCATGTCAGCTAAGGAGTTGCTCTAAATCAATTTGGTAAACCTAGGGGCATGGGCTCAATTCTTGTGGTAAACAGAAATCTATAAGTGACTAACTCGGTAATTTAAATCCGTAGTCCCATATTGGCTAGAAAAGTTACCTGTAGATAACCAATTAGCTCAGTAGTAAAAAATTAGCTTTAACATATAATAATACAATCATGTTTAAGTTTCAAGAAATTAAAGGGAATGACTATCTTTCTGAACTTTTAAAATTAATATTTTTAGTTGAAAGCACCCTCGTACATCAGAACACAACAACTAACTAAGTAAACAGCAACGACGCATTATGTATTGAAAATACATCCCCCCCCCCTAATACTTCCTCGCGTTGTTCGGCTTCTGCCGGGGATCGAGTAGTTTCAGATAAAACATTTAAATATTGAATTTGGTAACAAACAAAACTTGCGAAACACACACACATATATATGTAGTATATAAACTTTTGAACGGACCTCATTTTTTCGTCATCTCCCTGGTAGGATTGGTGAACTTTTAAGGAAAAGTTTCGAATATCGTACCATAATTATAACCTTGGTAGAAGATTTCCTCAGAAGTAATTCTGAAAAAAATCCACGCACGTCCCACAACCTGGACTACGTGGTGAGCTTTAGTCTGACTTTGCCAGCTGTGTAATAAATGATACATCGATGAAAAAGTAAATACTCTTGTAAGTAAGTAATGTACTATATTTTGGCTCATGAATTTGGAATTATGTTACTTTTTAATTAGAATAGACCACTAGTAACGTCTCTTTATAACATTGTATAATTTATTTATCGCCCATTTATTGCTGTTTTTTTTTTTAAATGGATGAAATATTCATGAATTTGAGAGCTTTAAAAGAAGTATAGGCAATAATTAAATGTTTATGCTCATCTGCGGACGTAGGTAATGTTATAAAAAAATGAAATGAGCCATGAACATTGGAAAGGTGTTGGGTGGCATCAACTCCTGCTTCGGCTATCTGGGTCAGAGCCAACAAAAACTCTACCACATGTTTCGGCATCTTTCATCTCCTCCTCGGAATGCTATTAGTCCAAATTAAATATTTGCTTGTGTCACATTGCATCAATGTGTGACGACGGTCAGCTGTTTAGCAGAGATGCGCCATCTTAGTTCTTATCAGTCATATAGTCCGTCCTGGTCCAAGGTAGTCCTACCCATGTAAATAGAAACTGTTCTGTTTTTAGGTATAAGGTTCTGAAGAGGCAGTGTCAGGAGGTGGGAAGCATGTAGTGTTTTTTTTAATAAACGCATCGGGCATACGCTAGTTGAGAAATGAAGATGGATTCATGGTCATCTTGTAGCAACAATAACATTTTAGAGAAAGTATTGTTAGTGAATTATTGAAATTGGCGTATATATTACAGTTTCTAAAATCGTACTAACAATGGACCAAATTTGAAATTATGGAAATTATTAGAGCACTATAGATATATAATAACTATGATTAACATGCTGTTTTAATGAAGAAGGAATTACCCGAATAAAATATGCATAGTCATAAATTACTTTTTGAGCAATGGCTATGATAAGTATTTTTGAATTTGTTTTTCATTCTTAAACACTTTTGCTAGTATTCACATTATATGTAAAAGTATACTTCAGATTAGAAATGTTCTAGCATTATAAAAGTTGAAATTTTAGCAGTTTATTCTTAAAGGGAACCAGCTTTTGAGGTTGAACTCAAGACACGATTTCCAAAAAATACCTTCAAATGTTTATCTATCGTGCCCAGGAAGTGGCGAAAATGAGGTCAGTTCAAAACTACTTGTATATGTCTGATAGTGGTCCTAATTTTTGTTTGGTCCTTACCAAACCGGATATTATAGCTTCCCAAGTAAAATTACTGACCTAGTTCTTTAATGGCCAGCGGAAGGGGGGCTTTAAAATTCCAGAAATGAGGATAATTTCTAAAACGCTCACAAAAGGATGCTAAAGTACGCTAGAAGATTAATGTCAGCTGAAGTACTCTTAATGACAGCTGGACTAAGGTCCTTGTGAATTAAAATGGCGTACTCCAATGTTGAACTAGAACGATGTTTAGTTCATGAGTTTTTAAATGTTCTACTTATGGCGTGGCATGAATTACTGGTATATCGAAGACAAAGTATGCTCATAATGAAAAATATCCAACTGAATATAGAAGTAGACTAAACTTGTCTACTAAAAATTCCACAAATTATTAGTGAATGAGTAGAAATCTTCAACGACCCTTTCATGACTTTAAACGTCTACTGATTGTGAATGAGAAATGAAAACTCTAATATGAAAGTAAAAGTAGGCAACTAGTTTAATAACTCTATAAGTACTTTAATTATATATGTCAAAGGAAATCTGCCGTACATGAATAGAAGTGCACTTTCCGTCTATCGCTGCAGATCACGCTATTTTCGTTATCTACGTTGAGGATGAGGAAACTGAGGTTTGTTCAAAACTAATATATATATATATATATAAACCCACTAACACACACAGCATGTTCGTAACGATTAGAAATTATACCGGGATAGGTCCAGGAATTTTAGAGAGGGGAAGTCAATAATTGGAAATATTTCGGTTATTGTAAGACAGATCGAAACCTTGTATAAAACCAATATGTTGGAAAATTTTATTTAATTATTAACGGATATATATATTTAATTTTAGCCTTCACTCAAACCGCCACTTCTATTAATCTGAATTTAACAATGAGCTGATATATAATTAAAAGATCCCTAGGTTAAATATATAATTTCTTTTCAACGGCTCACTACTACTTTGCGATACACAGAAATATGTTCTATGGAACGTGATCTGTAAAGATTATACTTTTCTAAGCCCCAACATTTGCTTTAACGATACCACACTCGATATTTAAATGATTATATAAGACTCAGATAATAGTTTTTGTAATTGGACCAGGATGAAAATTAGACGGGTAAAGATATACAAATATCTGCGTTATTTTGAGTTTGATAGAGAACTTTTGTATTATCTATCTTATTAATCATATATATTCTACAATTGTTGTATATAAACCGTTTCTCTAATTTGAATATTCCGTGTGATATTTGTCTTTAGCCTTCAGTAAACGCCCAGTCCTACTCATGCCATATTAGTAATAATCTGCTATACCATGTGTCACTTTAATAGTAGTTTACATACCAAATGTAGTTTTCATTGAACTTTTGCAGTGTCCACAATTTTTGGAGTAACGTAATAATTTAAGATTTTGAGTTCTAGACTTCATGAATTTTTTTTCAACATATATTAGGCGATAGCCGAAATGGGCCTTGGGGGAAGGAGGTTTAGACGAGGAAATTCGAAATATCTCGGTTACTATGGGGTTGGTTCGTTAATGTTTATATAAACAGTGTCTCAGTAGACCCCGTCTGATTTTTACTAAAAGTAACTGAGTTTATTCACAAATCTTTTTACAAAAGGCTTCTTTCTACGACAGAAATAGTGGTTAAATGTTGAGATGAGATGACCAGAGTGTTATACAAGCACGAGGGAAATCCGCTTAACTTACGCAGGCCTTGCGTGGCGGTCTTTTAGCATTTTTCTCATAATCAGCTATTGGTCGTACTCATGACGCGAGTTTCGAAAAATTTCTTCAAATGTCCATCGATCCTACCCAGGAGATGACGAAAATGAGGTCCGTTCAAAATTTTATATATATATATATATATATATATATATATATATATATATATATATATAGTTGTCTGTTGTTTGTTTGATCGTTACCAAACTCGGAATTTAATTTAATTGTTTTATGTAAAAAGGAAGATCAAGTTCGTTAATGGTTGAAATCGGACCAATAGTTGTGGGGATTTAGAGGGGGGACTTTTGAAAATTCAAAATATCTCCGTTATTATACTTCGAATCGAAAATGTGTTTTCATTATACTGCACGCAAAGCATGTGTGTTTCAATATCTAGTTTGAGTACGCAAAGTTGCTATTTTCCGTCCTAGGACGCAAAGTAAAACAGATGTTTTACTTTTCCGTCCTAGGAAGCAAAGTAAAACAGATGTTTTGGAAAACTTACTCTTGGTTATCTTATGTTATTGAGCGATTTCAGTTCAGAGGTAACCTGTGTTTACTATTTCAATACAATGTCGGGAGCTCAAGATCATCTTGAAATACCGGAAGTTATTTTAGAAGAAGCACGGAAAGCAACGGAGGAACTACTACCGGCTAAATCACGAGCTAAATATGAAGTGGAATACAATAAGTTTTGCCACTGGTTGAATAGAAGAAATGTTAGTGTTAGTGCTGTATGTGATGAAGTATTGCTCGTTTATATGTCAGAAATATCAACATTTTTAAGCCACCTACTTTATGGTCAAAGTTTTCATTCTAGGAAACTGTTTGGGCGTGCACCCAAGAACGGCTGTGGCGAGTCAGTTAATTTACCCAAAAATTATCATAATGTTGCTGTTCAAGAAAATGAAGACTATTTCACGGTAGACGACCTTTTTAGAGATGATCCTGAATTTGTAGAATGTATGGCAAACCAAACTTTATCAGGAATCGAAAAAACATTACCCAATAAATCTCTAAATATATTTAATAATAACAATTGTTC
>CM032230.1:3340000-3365000 GCA_019009955.1 Riptortus pedestris | reverse complement strand
AGATATCAGACTCATTTACTCACTAGACTTCATTCCACTGTCGACACCAGAGCGCTCTGGCTAAGTACGTGTGTACTAACCTCGGTCACCCACTCAACTACTGAACATGCCAATGTTGCTTGATTCAGCTGATCTAAAGTCGGACGCTCTACCACTTGTACTGTGGTTCTAACCGTCGGCACCCCAACACACATAATACATTTCTGACCTACTGTAACTGTGCATAAATAATGAATACATTTCAATGTTTCCGGTTTAATTTCATTTATGAATACTGCGTTTCTCTTGCATGAGACAATAGCAGCAGTGGTCTAGGTCCATCCATGGACTTAAGCACTACGAATGTAGGTATTTATTTTGAAACCACATTCACCCAATATGTTTTACTAAATTCCTGATCAAATTTTTTTTTTTTTTTGTCTTCTGAGATATTGCTCAAGTCGCAAATTGCTAGCCGTTATATTTACGTCATCGTCTCTTGAGTCACATAACAACTGAATTTAAAACTTCTGTTGATAACTTGTTTGACTCCACCGAATAATAAATAATAATAATTAATAAACAATTACCTTACCGATTTCTTAACTAGTGACATTGTAGCCTACGATAACTTACAATTATAAACGGTAACAAGTCATCTGAATCTCCCATTATTAGTTAAACTCTTAAGAACTATTAAATTGTTTCTGAAACAAAAATGAATAAACTACTCCAAGAAACAAAAGAAAGAATAAGGTGTTAGTGGAGAAGAGCCTCATTGTCAATATTTGCTCATTGTTTTCTCCATTGTCAGTTTTTAACAATTAAAAAAAAAACGAAACTTTTTGTTTCTTGTTTGAAAATCTTAAGGGCTGTATATAAAAAATATGGGAAAATGTTGCTGTCTCAACTACCAATGTTACTATGTGCTAGCTGTCAACTGCCAATATACTTTTAGTACTAACCTGATTATGTGCTCTTTACTAGGTTATATATAAAAAATAATATTCCATTACTCAAATTCTTGATATTTCCCCTTCTTTCTATGAAGAAAACGACGTATTGAAATCGCAAAAAAAAAAAAAAAATTAGTGATTAAATATCAATGTAACAATCAGCATTGAATATCCCTGAACATAGTTTGACTAGTTTCGGGTGAGACGCCTGTACTTAACTTCCATTACTAAAGAAATCCGTCACGCAGATGATGCGTAATCTAAGCAGATTTCCACCCGGTGGAATGGCACACTCCTCATTTGAACTCACCATATATTTTAGCAGATTTCCCTTGAGGGAAATCAGCTATTCAGGTCGTACTCATGACGCGATTTTCGAAAAATTTCTTCAAATGTCCATCGATCCTACCCAGGAGATGACGAAAATGAGCTCGTTCAAAATTATATATATATATACATATATATATATATATATATATATATATATATATATATATATATATATGTCTGTTAACGCTCTAGCGGTCGCCATTTTTGTTTGATCGTTACCAAACTCGAATTTTAATCGTTTTATGAAAAAAGAAAGAAAGTTCGTTAATGGCTGAAATCGGACAAGGGGGAGGGGGGGGGGGAGTTTAGAGGTGGACTTTTGAAAATTCGAAACATCTTCGTTATTATACGTCGGATCGAAAAATGGTATAGAGGCAATCTTATTGCAAATTAAATTTATTATAAATATTGTTCTATACATTTATTCTCTATCTTGAATATTAACCGAGATATTTGCATTTGTATTGTGAGTGTGGTTGGCAGAAGTCGGATATATTTTTTCTGCCGAAAGCTAGTTCGGCCGTTTCCGTAACTGTTCGCCCCTCGTGAATTGGTTTAGAGATTCGTTACTACTACTATTATTAGTAGGCAGATTTGTCTATTGTAAAACTTAACGTGGGAAATCTGCTTAGTTTACGCAGCCCCTGCGTGGAAGATTATTCTATTTCTATGTAAAATCCGATGAGTGGACAGGGAGGGGTGGGGCTTATTGAATTCTTAAAACAAAAAGGTACCAGTAACACGTTTAATGTTTAACTTATGAAAATGATGTATACACCAACAATTGTAGAGCATAAATAGTTTAACTGGTTGGGAAAGATTTTTCCATGCAGCTCATAAAACGGAGATATTTCGAAGATTTGAATTCCCGCCTTTCTAAGCCCACTTGCTCCGATTTCAGCCGTAAACGAATATGGACTTTAGGGGAAATGAAACAGTTAAATATCGATAAATCAAATAAAACATTTCGAGTTTATAAAATATTAATAGATGAATTCATCACACAATACACCTGTGTATAACTCACACAGTTAAAGTTCAATATCGGCCTTCAGCAAACCCCCACTTCTACTAGTGTTACATAAACAATACTCTGTTATATAATAACCTATATTATTCGAAGCTTAAATACCAATTATTGATTTTAAGAGACATTTATTATACTAGATACATCCAAATAATAAATTCCCTGTAAAAAGTAGGCAGAACTGTTTGTTTACATTTCAGTAGCTTTCCGTCGGGAAGTTTAGAATTATTCACTTAATATCCACAGTGGTGTTCTGTTATCGGTATGTAGATTTATCTATTGTTAAACTTCACGAGGGAAATCTGCTTAGTTTACGCAACCCTTGCGTGACGGACTTCATTCCAATTTATAGTCTGTTGTAAATGTCCTATTTTTTTCATTACCCAGTCTAGTATTGGTAATGGGCAGAATGAGGAGATTAGTGAATGGAGTGATATTGCTAGTGAATGGCTATTTATAGATAGCCTGGCGAGATATCTAGGCAGCCTTGAGAATGCCCTTGATAAAGCTGATAAGCCTTTATATTTATAAGCCTTTATTTTTATCAGCTCAATGCACGAGCCTCTGTTCACAATGGCCAATAAATCTACTATACATTTTTTTAGAGTTGATTTATCTGGGTTTTCGCCAAGGCTGAGTCAGCGAGTCGTCTTCACTAGTATTCGCTTGTTCATCAACAAGTCGTTAAAGTAGAAAATATAAATATTCGAGAACTTACAACTTAAAATCTCTAGAGAAATTAGTTAGCAAAAATGTACCGCCTACATTGCCTGGCATTTTACCTTTTAAAAGACCAATGGTATAATATATGTAGAACTCTTACCTCATGGGAGTAATTAAATGTCCGACACGCAGGGGATGCGTTAACTAAGCAGATTTCCCAAGTGCGCCAAGTATTTGCATTTATCTCAAAACTTAAAAGTTTAATGAGAACAATATTTGGTATTGAAGCTTCAAATAAAGTGTTCCATAACATAATGGAATATTGTTAATATGAGATGAGTAGGAGTGGGGCTTTACTGAAGAACGAAAACTAAAAAATCAAAAATCTCAGTTAATAATCAAGATAGTGAAAAAAATGTACATAACAACATTTATAGAAATATACATTTGCAATACGATTGGTTTTATACGAGTTTTCGATCCGACACATAATAACGGAGATATTAAGAATTTTCGAAATTCTCCCCCTTTAACCCCCCCCCCCCTCCCTCTGGTCCGACTTCAGCCGTTAACGAACTTGATCGTTCTTTTTTGTAAAAAACGATTATATATAAAGTATGGTAACGATACGACAAAAATTGCGACCACTAGAGCGGTAAAAGACACACACACACACACACACACACACACACACACACACATATATATATATATATATATATATGTATATATATATAGTTTTGAACGGTCCTCATTTTCGGGCATTGGAAGAAAAATTTCGAAAATCGCGTCATGAGTACGACCTCAATATTTGATATCTGATTTCTTTTAAAGGAAGTCTGCTAAAAGTGAGGGTAGTAAGGAATATATTTCTGTTAGCATGGAATGGATTAAAAAATGTAATAGAAGACAATTCTAGCAGATTTACAGTAAAGAAAAACCGCGATTGAGGTTGTACTCTTGACACGACTATTGTAAACTTGGCTTCAAATTTCCATCTGAAGTGGCTAGGAGATGACAAATATCAGGTGAAGTAAACAGATGGAAGAGGTGTGGGGAATCGAAAAATGTAAATATGACATTCATAGTCTGTTTCTGCCCTTGAGGTCGATATTTCTGGTTGATTGTTTCTGAACGTAATAGTGAACCATTTCATGTGAAAGTAAAGATCAAGGAACCACAATGAGAGGGAGCATAACAAATTCTAAAATATTACCAATATGTCGATCGGGTTGACGAAAAACACCCTTGACGTATTGATCAGCTATTGAGGTTATAATCAGGACGTGGATTTCGAATAATTTCCTCAAATGTCCATCGATCCAAATTAGGAGTTGATGAAAATAATATCCGTTCAAAATTGTATTTATATGTATGTTACCGCTCTAGCGGTCCCGATTATTGTTACCAAACTCGATATGTAAGCGTTTTTTGCCAAACTAAAGATCAAGTTCCTTAACATCTAAAATCGGATAGAAGGGAGGGGGGGTTAGAGGGGGAGAATTTCGAAAATTCGAAATAACTCCATTATTATTAGTCGGATCGTAAAATGTTACAGAATTTATCTTGTTAATAAACTATGGAAGCCCTACAATGTTTGTCCCATGCATTCTTTCGTATCTCAAGTACTAAGCAAGTTATTTGTACTTTAATGTTTTCAACCTTGAGTAACGCTCCCCCCATTTACTCCTCGGTTTTTTATCCAAAGAGATAGGGAACATGTGGTGAGGTGAGATCACGTGTGTTATACCAGCACGAGGGAAATCTGCTTAGTTTACGCAGCCCCTGCGTGACGGACTTCCATTTATCTAAGTTCGATCTCAAGTTATAAGCACTCAACTAAAGCAAAGGATTGAATGGTTTCAGCCATTCAAAACTTATTTCTGAATTTCTTAATTTAATTTGTGTTTGCTTTGCTCTCTAAATAACCTAAATACAACTCCATTTTTCCATTAAAAATAATTCTACCTTAATATCTGGCAAATGTCTTTACAAAAGGCTTTTGACTTAAATGCATTAAATAATTTAAAAAATAAATTCGAGATCTTTAATAAATTATGTGAAAATATAAAGGGTGTATATTGAGGTGATTCTGTAGACATTCTGGGCTCATAAAATGTGTTAATGAGGTTCTATCCAGCCTCGGAAATGAGCTACTGTTATTATTTCCTCTAAACGTCGTTGGTGAGGCTACTTACTCAGCAGGCGTTTTTAAAATTCCTCCTTTCAATATATTCACTTGGAGAAATGAGGTCAATTGCTTTAGTCTCTGCTTCGGTCTCAAGATAAAAATAAAAAAAAAAGAAGTGAAAACTCATAAAAAAATGCTGCAATGTTTTATTAGTACATTTTTTTCTTCATTTTGGCTCAGCAGTTTTTAAACCAACCTACAGATTTAATACACTCTTAAAATTTCCCTTACAGCCCCTGTTTATACGAATATTTTAACATTATTAAAAATGTGCTTCTAAATATTTAATATGATTTTTTTGTTTTGTTTCCCCCTTCTCGAGGAATCTTGGAACAGGGCGATTTATTTTCTTTAGGTATCGCACTCCGGCATTCCCAACATAACATTATATTAAATCGGCTTGTTAGGTCCAACATCAAAAGTATAATTACACTTACTTCAGCTCCTACAGGGAGATGAAGACGTCCTATTCTTCACAAGTTTTTATTTCAGAGCTTTCACAGACTATTATCTCTATGAATGCTCTCCCCCAAGAATCACTTGCTGTCCTTCCCATTGAGTCGATGCAAGTAGCTCTCAAGATGGACACATTAGTCTCCAAGTGCTTAGCTCTGAAATTAAAAACATTTGAAGAATTGCATCTGTCCAAGTACACAATATTTTTCACTTTTAAAACGCTGATGTGAAAAATAATACTTCAGCATATATTTATTTATATTTATACAAGTAACTGCACGTTATTTGTCAGAAACTATATTCATGAATATAAGACAGCTTGGAAAGATTAGTAGAAAACACTTAAACACTTAGTATAACTTAATTTCTTGGAATGTGAATATGAGATGTATTTTCGACAGCAAAACGTTTAGGAAAACTGTTTTTCTTTCTTGTGTTTCTCTAGAAATTTCTTTTTCCTCCCCAAATACTGGCATCATTTTCGCTAAGAGAAGTTTTGGTAGCGAGCCAACTTCATATCGGCACATCAGCCACAAATACAGCACGATGTCTTGTCTATTTGCTCATGCTTTTCTTAAGAATAATCTATTTTTGTGGTAGTGACTAGCTTAAATTGTTTTGTATGCAGTTTTATAAAAAAAAAAAAAAATCAAATGTGATAGGAATAAGTAAGCCCAAAAAAAGTTCTCCGGGTAAGTGCTCCGTAAACTTTGTAGATTTCCCAAATGCATTAATACCACGCTGATGATTCTATCTCACCTCCAATTCTCAGTCTCTCCCTTAATAAGTAGTCTAAGTAAGTGGGACAACTCCACGGGGGATGTATATTGAGACAGTTCAATTAACTGAAACACGTATTAGTAAAAGCGGGAATTAAGTAAAGACAGAAAACTAAATTAAAAATACAAAATCTCCGTGATATTTTTCCATTACCCTTAACCTACTTTGCTTCTTCCTAAATAAAAACAATCACCCAATCTAAAACTAGAAATAAGACTTTTTCTAACATATGTATGACACACTAGAAGAGAAGAAGTAGTTGTTGCTGGTTTGAGGCTTTGCCATTCAGATATAACGAGCCAACACCTCATGACTAGGAAACTACCACCTTTATGTTCACTATGTAATACGCAACAAACACATAGGCTGTAGACTAATAAGTGACTACAACTGGCCTACCAAACTTCCAGAACTAACACACGACATCAGCTCTTCAAGAGAGACAACTTTTCAACCAATTTTAACTGTACACTAAAAGATTCAACAGAAGATTCAAAAGAAGTGGCTTTCTGTTTCTATTAATGTCCACTGGAGAAAACATAACTATGCTTATCTTTTACTACGACTGACTATTTTTTAACACATTTTTTGTAATAAGGTCAAAGAACATAAGCCTCTAGACCATTTCATGACAAACAAAAAAAGGTTCCATACAAATTGTTGTAGCTCTGTGTATGGAGGAATTCACAATTTTTTTTAATTTTCGCCCCTCTCAAACCCTCTTCTCTCCCTTAGTGAAAGTTGATAGAGGATTGGTAACAACTAGAGGCTACAACAGTTGTCAATATAAAATTTCTAATATTCTAAGGCGGTGATTACGATCCTCACTCGGAAATGATCATTTTCTCAATGCCATATTTAAAGAGTTTTTTTTCAATCTTTAATTTGATGATTTTCGTTGATGGCTTTAATCGGAGCAGGCACCGAGTGGTCTAATAGGTGGTGGAATTAGAAAATTCAAATTATATCAGTTATTATTTTTCGTACCGAAACATGTTATCGAACCAATCTTGTGAAGCATTTAATGTCATGCAAATAGTGTTCTATAAATTGTTTTGTAACCCGAAGATTCAATGATATATTTTTATTTCCTTGTTTTGAACCTTCATGAAACTACTACTACTCTCATTTTCACTATGATTGGCTGTCTTACTAAACATCTCAGGCCCAACTCACATTTCGATTTCGGTGTACACAGGCTTTTTACTGCGGCAGAAATGGAGAATGGATGCTGATTACCATTGTGTCATTTCAGTAGCTCGGAAATATGCTTACTTCACGCAACCCCTGGGTGACACGGACCTTTTTTTGATTATCGTGTATATAAATGTCATTACTATAATATTAAATATTTTCTTCTTCTTTTTCTTATTTACTGTGTAGGATTGATGAAATATGTTTCCCAAAACATTTCACCAATACTTCAAAATTATTCCCATAAATCTGCTATAACCTGCCGAAAAATGTTGTTCCTATTATGACAACATCCTGAGTAACTGAATAGGTCAAAGCATCTAAAAAATAATAAAATGAGAGAGGAAAATAATGGCTATGAAGCAATTCAAAGGAATACTACCTTTGAGAATTCATGCTAATGTCATATCATTGTAAACAAATTGCATCAAAAGCGGCCTTGAGCTATATAGCAATTACTAATTGAAGTGCATATGAAACAAGGAATCTAAAAGTTTTATCAGGAATGCAATTAATATTATGTGAGTTATATGTTGATTTAGCAGATTTCCAAAACGCTATAATTAGAAACATATGACGGTAACGGCACCATTCAATCAGGATTTGAAACATCAGCTGTAAATAAAAGTGCTAAATTAGATAACAGCTGAAATTGAAAATCGCAGAACGCGGGGATTAATTGAAGAGTGAAAATGAAAATAAGGAAATAAATCCATTCATTTTCGATATTGAAAAACATGTACAGCGCAATAATCATAGAACATTACTTTTTCCAAATTGGTGATATAAACATGTTTAGTTCTAAACATTTTGTATTAATTATAATAAAGAATTTCATTTTCTCTAAACCTCCACTCAGTCGTACTGGTCAAATAAAAATTGTCCATGGTAGAAAGTAAACACAAATACGGTCGAAGGGACTTTTTAAAAATCGTTTTTATAACAAGCTCAATAACACCCTTAACGTAGATGTAGTAATATTGAAACATTATTTAATTGCATCATATTGTTTATTATTATAAGTTGCAGCATATTTTCATACTAACAGGAAAAGGACTTGTTCACCAAAAAATACTTAGCGAAATGTGCCTTGACCAAACTTAATATTAATGCATCCCTTTTTGTATTAGGTACATTCCTCAGAAGTAGATTTAGACTTTTCTGGTATCTATAAATGATACAAGTGTCCCACATAGCAACTTTACTTGGTTTAACAAATTTGTTAAAGTGAAGAAGACAGGTTTAGGAATTACATGGCTCATTTTCGGGGTCCATAATCATAGCTTCACTATTAAATTATAACTTAATATTTCTGTATATTTTCGAAATTTGTCTCCCAAAATGGTTTTCTCTCGAGCGAGGTTAAGCCCAAGCTTCTGCAATCTCGACTTCATAAAGTGTTGAACATGTCTCCAACTCTGGTATTTATGGGCTTGGGAAAGATACAATGAATGTGAAATGAACCGGCCACCGTTAAAGTAGAATGGATGTGCTCTATTGACAGGCTTATGACGTCATCTCACATTATGTCCCCTATATTTCCCTTAGGAAGAAACCTTTCTATACAAACGACAAATATGTCACTCAGAGGTGCTGCGTAAACCAAGCACATTTCTCACCTGACGAATAACACTTAGATTGCGCCATTGTTAAGTTCTCCCGTAATACGAAGCCTTTATAAACACTACTAAAATTATTTATATATATATATATATATATATATATATATATATATATATATGTATATAAACAAACGAGCCTTCATTCTTCGACAAATTCTTTGATTTAATACGTCTTGATTACGGTATGTGAGCCAGAAAAATGATGAAGAAACACATAATACTCACTCTCACTCTCTCACTTCACCCACTAGGTAGATCGATGTAGGAATATTTCGAAAATCGCATCATGAGTCCTCTGAAGGGAAACCTTCTGAAACTTGGCCACTCTATCTCCTGAAATATATATACAAAACTTTTATAAATATGACTTTAAGTGTCAGTTTAAGAAAGGAATTTTTATCTATTTACGTGACACTAACTGCCTGGATCATTCATTAAAAGTTGTAATCTTAGGTCAACGTAGTCTAAAATAATAATAGCTTTGTTGTCATTTCAAAATAAATGGGATGTGTCATTTTAAAATGACTCCCGGCAAAATGTAGGCTGTGGCCCTATATAGCATAGGAGATTAAAGGCGGCAACTTGCCAAAGTAGCCAAGTCCCTCGCATAACTTAGCCCTAATGAAGTCATTTGAGAGAGATTTACTCACAAACTCCAACCAGCTGGGACTTCGCAACATACCCGCTTCCTGTTATTGCCAAAGTTTTTTCATTTCATTTTGGTTAGGCTAGAAGAAAAGATCCTAGGCGGTTTAAAACTTTATAAAAAAACACTGCATAGTCTTGTGCAATAGTTTTTAAACTCCTAATTAGGATATCTCATGGAAAAAGAAATAATTCCCACGTATTTGGTTGTATCCATTATAATATAACCATGATCTGCAGACTAAGCCTTGTAGTTCCATTGCCATTGTGTTCCTTGGCTTCGTTTATTCTCTACTAACAAACGTTTTTTTAATGTGCATTTATCTTGATTTCAAACTGATGTAGGACAAGTCCTCCAACATTCTATTCATCTCTACTTGGGATTTTGCCACCAATGCAATGCCATTTGCAAATCTGATGCAATGAATAGATTTACCATTAATATGCATACCTGGTTGTTTCATTCATTTTCATTATTATCTTCTACATGGTCAGATGAGGTGACAGAGGGCCTCACACCTTTCTTGATTCAATCTTGCCTTTCACATTCATTAATAATGATTAGTGTTCTCTGTTTTTTGAAAATATTCCAAATTAAATTTTTCTCTTTCCAAACTATTTTGTTCAACTAAGCATGGCAATGCAATACAGATTATCAATAATATTTTCCTTGAAATTATGGGTTTAGGCACCTATCCATTAAAATCATTCTTTGTACTCCTACTAAATTAAATAATCAAATTATTTTGCGAATTCTTACAATTGGAGGTCATTTACGACGCTTTCGCCATAAATATGTCCTACATGTTTTTAGCAGATTCCCCTTAAGGGAAATCAGCTATTGAGGTTGTACTCATGACGGAATTTTCGAAATATTTCTTCAAATGTCCTTCGGTCCTACCTAGTAGATGATAAAAATGAGGTCCGTTCAAAACTGTATATATATATTTGTCTGTTACCGCTCTAGCGGTCGCAATTTTTGTTTGATCGTTACCGAACTCGATATTTAGTCATTTTATGTAAAAATAAAGATCAAGTTCGTTAACGGCTGAAATCGGACCAGTGGGAGGGGGGGGGTTAGAGGGGAGGATTTTCGAAAATTCGAAATATCTCCGTTACTATACGTCGGATCGAAAAATTGTACAGAATCAATCTTATTGCAAATTAAATTTACTATAAATATTCGTATATACATTTATTCTCTATCTTGAATATTAACCGAGATATTTGCATTTTTATTAAATCTGGGCGGCTAACGGACGAGAGTGACTTTCCGCCAAAAGCTAGTTCGGCCGTTTCCTTGACTGCTCGGCTTTGGTGAAATTTCTCTATGGTAAACTTCACGTGGGAAATCTGCTTAGTTTACGCAGCCCCTGCGTGACGGACTTTTGTATCTCCAGTAGGGATGAAGAAATTAGGAATTTTTCAGTTTCGCCATGATCTGACTCCCTCCCACTCCATCAATTTATATCTAAAGGGGAGTACTCAACAATACGAAAAATTTTGCATTTCAAGACTATTCGTTTTTTTATTATGCAAGATACGTTACGCCTAAACTACTCGAAGTGCTTTAGGGGAGCATTAAAACGTAGGTATTGTAACCAATAATATTTTCGGTTTTCAGATTCCAACGGAATTGTCAGTTTCAGATATTTATTGAATCCATTGTGCATGTATGTATGCTCATATCTTGCTTAACACAAAAAACGTCAAGCTTTAGAACGTATATATTTCATACTTGGATGTGTTGTTAATTGAGACGTTCTCTTTTGATCCTAGTCGACTAGCATGGAGGGAGGTTTATAGGAAGGAGAAAATAAAATGTTGCAAAGTTCTTCTGTATAGGACCTTTTTTTTTTGTTATAAAGAGTTATAAAGTTCTATAAATTACGTCCTATGATATTTTTGGATGCATTGGAACTTTGATAGCGTGTGTAACTTTCAGAATGAAACAAATTTAAATGGTGCAACCATACGTTCGGCTTTTACAATTTAAATGGACTTCAAGGAAGTCATTTGGTGCCCTAATCCAATTTGTCAACATTGTCTTTATGACGTCTAATTAATGGTCTTGATTTATTTATTCAAAATATTGTATTAATTCACCTCAATTATTGGTTTAGCTAGCCTGTATTACATATATTTCGTTGTGGTTATTTTGGCGTTGGACCTTATCAGTAGCTGATATGAAGGGGCGAGGGCGAATATTGAGCAAGGGAGAAATTCAAATAGGGTTTGAGAAGGGACGGATAAGGCCTAAGCATAAGGATAGACCTTCTCGGAATCAATTCAATATGAACTACAGCTGGGCTAACCTTAGAAACTGGTATACTGTCGGTAATCTCCTTATCAAACCTCATCTCACACTGCAGGTATGGACAAAGGTATTGGTGATTAGCAATGCACTAGTGTAGGAGGCAATGAGAGTCCAGTAAAAGCCCCTGTAGTAAAAACTATAGGCATTTAAAGGTATCAGGCATTGCTCGGGATATGTTAAGAAAAATTAAGTTGCTATGTAAGGCTTTGCTATCTACAATGTTTTAGCCTTTAGGGAAATTCAAGTTGTACTCACGGTGCGATCTTGGACCTATTTCTTCAAATGTCCATCGATCCTACCCAGGAGATGGCGAGAATCCGTTCAAAACTAGTTTAGGTGAGAATCGAATTCAAGATCTTAGGTTTAACAAGTAAGATTAAGACCAGTGCCTTAGCCTACATGGATATCCTTCTGAGGTTTAAATATTAACAAATATCACACCTATGTAGACACCACTTGAAAGGTCCTCACTTACGGCATCTAGAATCCGAGGATCTCTGGAAATTTGAAGGAATATTTAATAGACTCCGTCATGAGTTCTAGTTGGATAGCCGATCCTCCCTCGAAGGACATCGATAAGCAGAGGTCGTAACTAAAATGTGGGACACCGCATATTTAAATTTTGTATTTCATGTACCGTAAAATATTTGCCGTATAGATGGCTTTACAGCCCCATAAATTTGATAGTCAAATGGGAAAGACGGTCCAGTCACACAGACACTCATTTTATGAATACAGTCTTGAATCTATAGGACTTATACTCACACCGATACCATATCCTCCATTCTTGGCGAGAAAATATTATGTAGTTGGAAAGATGGCATATTGTGTTTATTTTAGGACAGAAGCCAAACAGAGCTGACTGGAATCCCGGGGCTTTCCAGCCAAATATTTAATTTCGTTTGTATGTGCTCTAAAAATAAATTCCACTCACAAAGGTATTTTATGGCAAAGGAGAAGAGAATATTCGCTGTGACTGTTTGGCTTCCACGGAGTCTCTTCGAATACCCGAATAAACAAATTCCGGAGGCAGGGTCTACGTAAATTAAGGAAACTTCCCACCTGCTGCAATACCTTCTAGATGAAGCAAAACAACATATTAATCTCGTTTTCTATCAAATGAAGTCTGTGTTGATTGCACTTGAAACTTATGCTGATGTTTTAGGACAGTGCTCTGGCACGAATCATGTTATTTATTCTCATTGGAGAACGAAACGTAAGTTTAAAGTGTTCAATTAAAATATATGTTCAAATAAGGTTGTACTTGATGAAGGTGAAATGGCAGAATTTTAAATGATGAAAAGCCCATGAGATAGCTTCCACTTTTGTTTTTTTCATTTTACATGTTTCGCATCCTGTACGAATTATATGCATAGAAAGTTCTAAGCCTGATATATATATATATACAAATATATTTTAAACTTACATATTTTTATTTTTCAATATAGTCCCCCTCAACAGCAACGCACTTATTCCACCGCTTTTTCCAACATCTGTAACCCGGTCAAAAAAAAATTGTTGTCAAAACCTTCCAAAACAACCTTGACAGCTGAGATCACCTGTGATCACCTGTGATCTCAGCTGTCAAGGTTGTTTTGGAAGGTTTTGACAACAATTTTTTTTGTTTTTATATATATATATATATCAGGCTTAGAACTTTCTGTACACCCCTCGTATATATATATATATATATTGCGAAACGATATTGCTGATTTATTGAAAAAAAAAAAAGAAAGAAAAAAAAACAGGCTCAAAAGATGCCACGATTCAACAATGCTACTTCAAAAAGCACTTAAAAACACATTAACTAACAGTCAAAATTAACAAATGACAAGAGAAATGGCTACAAGCGGGTAATACTTAAAATTATTTATTCCAGAAATTAATGAGTATTCAGGAAGAACATTAACATCAACAGATTATTACACGACACAATCATTAATAGCATATGCAACATTATATACTTACAGTAGTACTCTTTTTGTCCTGATCAACCAAATTGGTACTGCGACTATACTACAGTACATAACTACAGTCACTTGCTCTATGACTCTAAACTACTTCCGAACTAAAGAAAAGCATTTTAAATGCCTAAAATACATTTGGCCTGTTGAGAAAAAACTTCTATTTCATAAATATAGAAGACCATTGAAACATATACGCTGTGCAAGTGTATAATTGTTTGGAAAACTTAAAATTGCACAAATGCTAAATTAATTATTTACTTCAACATTCTACGCTGAATATTTCATCTCTTTTCTTAATAGTTTTACTTCATTTATTAATTTTTTATTGTATTTTTGTAGTTTATAGGCCCTCAGTATTATGTATTTCTTTATCATTATTCTGGCTCACATACCGTAATCATGACGTATTAAATCAAAGATTTTTTCCCAGTGTTTGACCAAGAAGGCTCGTTAATATATATATATATATATATATATATATGAGAGAGAGAGAGAGAGAGATTTGTTAAAATGTAATTCTTTAGATAATCCATCAAAATTAAATAGTAATAGATGACTGAACCTCTAAATCGGCCAACCCCAGCCTATATGAAACTTACCCCCATATGACAATATGGCGGAACTACAACAGAAGCAGTAATGAATCAGATGGCTGTATTTTTGAAGGTATATGTAGGTCAAGGGAGCTGATAAAAATAGCGCCGAGCGATAAGGCCCCTATGAATCGATGTTGAACAATACTGAAGTCTGTACGATGTCTATTGTCCCTTCCCCCGCCCTAATAGCCGCCGCTTTATATGACAAATAGCTTACCGCCAAATGCATCTACCCTCATCAATTATCTGGAATTCTTTTTATCAGAGTGTCAAACATTCATTTCTTCTCTTAACTTTAGTCGAAACCTTTCATTTTAATTAATATACGCCAATTAATTCATTTCTGGCAGATTTGATAAATTGTTCATTTAGAAATGAATTTACAGTTTACAAAACAAATATATGATTGCCGGCTTCTAATTTCTAATAATAGGACTTCAGGCGTAGCCATTAGGCAGAGGTTGACAAAAAAAAAGAAGTTATATTTGTAATTTCTCTAAAATTTGTAATGAAAGAAAGACTTGGTTCAGTTTTTGTTATTAATCTGTAATTTCATCATATTTCACTTAAAATAAATCAGCTATTGAGGCTGTACTAATGAAGTAATTGTCAAACATTTCGTAAAGGGTCCATATATCTTAGCTAACTGAATTGTATATAACAACTCTAGCAATGTTTGCTGATTCCACAAGTTTAAAAAATAGAGATTTGTGAGATGATGACGCTGCCCCTGCGTGACGGGCGTTGTGTTTGATAGCAAATTCGGTCTTTAAGAGTTTACAATAAAACTGAACATCAAGTTTGTTAAAGGTTGACACCAGGGCAAATAAATTAGAAAAGTTGGTTAACGAACATATGCGAACCTTATGTAGGAGAGAGGGTGGAGAAAAATAATTCCAAAATTCTCTGTACTTATAAGAATAAAGTTTTGTAGGACCTTTTAGCAGATTTCCCTCATGGGAATTTATCTATTCAGGTAGTACTCATGACGGGATTTTCAAAAACTTTCTTCAAATGTTCATCAATCCTTCCTAGTAGATGACGAAAATGAGGTCCGTTCTAAACTTTATGTATATGTATTTGTCTGTTACCGCACTACGGGGTCGCAATTTTTGTTTTCATTGATTTCTACTTTTTGAGATGCAAATACGTGGCAAACGTGGGAAATGTGCTTAGTTTACGCAGCCCCTGCGTGACGGACTTTTTTGTATATCATAAAAAGACCTACAGTTTATGTAGTATGACATTTTTCGATATGTTGCATTGGAACGGAGGTATGGTATCTAGGTTTACGTTGTGTTGCAATTCTGTTTCATTATTTTCAGGTTAAGTAGAATGCATTTTGGAACACATTGAAAACAAAAAGTAGTAGGCTCAGGAACTCCCCCCCCCATTGGTATTTCTAGTGTTAGCTACTGTAGTAATCATTGAAGAAGACATTGGCCCCAAGTAGCAAGGTATACCTGTAGAGATTACCTGAAGGTGCTTACCTATGGCAGCGGTGTTCAGAGTCAGATGAAATATTCATAATTTCTAGACCGGAAAGAAAGGGGAACCAATAAAATATTCGGCAGACAATGGCGCATAGACACTATGTATTCATAAGGATATGTCCCCCCCCCCCCCGAATACAAAATACAATTTAAACCCTGATGGAGCCTGCATTAGCCTAGTTTTTCTCTCTGACGTATCATTTATAAATATTCATAACTGCCTTTTGATACGCTAATTCTTTGCCTTTAGAATGAACCTCGCCGCAACTTTAACTTCCATTTCTACCTTCTAAATACAAATGAATGGAAATTTAAGCGTTCTAAACAGTATTAAGCATTAAATAAATTCTTTATGGTCCAGGATATTTTTTTTTAATTTTTTGTGACGATTTGCTAAATGGGCGATAACAGTGTGGGCTTATTGGAATTCCTAGCCGTATTAAGTATATTTCGATAGCAAACCATTTTAGAAGGTCCCCTTAAGATAGATCCGCTATTGAGGTTGTACTCATGACGCCCAATTCAAAAAATCTCTTCAAATTTCCATCGATCCAACCCCATGTACCATGTCGAAAATGAGCTACGTTCAAATTATATACAGATGTATGTTACCGCAACCGACCAGTCGAAATGTTTGCTCGATTGTAACAATATTCCATATTTAATACTTTTATGTAAAACTAACGATTAAATTCGTTAACGGTGGATATCGGACCGGAAAGGGTTTAGATGGAGGCATTTTGAAACTTCAATATATATTCCTTCTACGTCGGATCAATTTTTTTAAAACCAATCATATTGCAACTGCGTTTAATACAATAGTTCAATATTGTTCGAGATATTTGCGTTTTTTAGTTTTCGGCCTTCAGTAAACCCCCACTCCTACTCATATCATATCAACAATAAGCTGATATTATGAAGCACTCTATTTGAAGCCTAAATAACAAATATTGTTTTCATGGAACTTTTATATCATGTGATTAATACAAAGAAGTGACGCAAGTGGAAAATCTGCTTAGTTTCCACAGCAGACGATTTTTGTTTTCACACTTCATTAAACCTTCTTTTAGTCATCGCATTTTAAAAATGAGTGTATATATCATGAAACGCCTTATGCCAAACTTAAATACAACATATTGTTTCCACCAAATATTTACTGTATAAGGTAATTACAGATATGTTGTTCTATATTAAAATTTTATACATTCATTATTTTGGCTTGAAAACGTTTATTTATTCAGCACCATACTTAATATTTAACCGTTCCACGCTAATAATGAGAGTCGTTAATGGTTGGAATTAGACAAGGAATGCAGGGTTTAGAGAGGGGAAATTCGAAAATTCAAAACATCTTCGTTATTATGAGTTGGATTGAAGAATGTTGTAGAACCATTCTTGTTAAACAATTGATGTTATTCAATTGTTTCCTATAAGTTTTCTCGAACTCAAATTTAAACAAATTTTCGTACTTTCTTGTTTACGGCATTCGGTTTAACTCCACCTCTATTGTTCAGATATGCCTAAGAAATAGAGAAGTAATATAAAATCCGATGGGTGTTATAACTGCTGTTGGGGTGTAAATTTGCTTAGTTTGCGCAGACCATGTGTAACAGATGTTCATTTCAACGACGGGTAACACAGCTACCCATCAACAGTAATAAATTCGTCCAATAGTCATTCCATGGGTCACACTTAAAACTATATTACAGCTGTATTTGGCACAAATAATTACATTATTTAGTTAACCCAATTTTTATATTTTTACTGCTATATTTTGTAATTTCACTTCAATTACTGGTAACAATCGTTCTACTTGCCAACAATCATTTCATCTTTATTTATTATTTATGAACGTCCACTTATTTTTTTATTTTGCAAAATGTTGTAATGACATCATCAATTAGCATTTTAAGTTCTGGACTCGAAAATTTTTATTCGATCTATACGTCACTCGATATTTAACCGTTTTATTCAACATCACAGGTTAAATTCGTAAATGGGTAAAATCGCCAAAGCATAAGTGATGTTAGATGGGAAAATTCGAAAATTCATGTCTCTGTTATTGGATGAAAACATATTGTGTTATTATTATTTATTAACGTCCACTTGTTGCTCCTTTGGCTAATCGGGACAGGAGCTCGTCACTAAATAAATTCCTATTGCACAGGCTGGAATCGAACTCGCCGCTCTAGATTTACTATGTGAGATGAAGGCCAACGCTATTACATCGCTAACCTGAGCCCCAATTTTTCATTTTAAATATTTGTTTAGATTACAATTTTTTACATCACATGTTTACTGTTTTTTCCCTTAAGGGAAATCAGCTATTGAGGTTGTACTTATGACGCGACTTTCGAAATATTTCTTCAAATGTCCATCGATCCTATCCAGGAGATGACGAAATTGAGGTCCGTTCAATATTATATATTTATATAGGAATTGGATTAGGATTAATATGATTTGGGCAATCACCAACTATTATATATATAGTTATTATATATATATATATATATATATATATATATATATATATATATATATATATTTGTCTGTTAACACTCTAGCGCTCGCTATTCTTGTTTAATAGTCACCAAACTTGCTATTTAATCGTTTAATGGAAAAAGAAAGATCAAGTTCGTTAACGACTGAAATTGGACCAGTGGGAGAGGAGAAATTTCGAAATATCTCCGTTACTTTACGTCGGATCGAAACATTGTATGGAAACAATCTTATTGCAAATTAAATTTACTGTAAATATTGTTATGTACATTTATTCTCTATCTTGAATATTAACCGAGCATTTTTATTAAGTGTGTCCCGAAAACGGACGAGATGAGTACGGCTAAGGTCGGTTCTATTTGTTTCCACCGAAAGCTAATTCGGCCGTTCCGGTAACTGTTCGCTCTCGTACGGAGATTTCTCTATTTTATAACTTCATGTGGGAAATATGCTTAGTTTATGCAGCCCTTGCGTGATGGACTTTATTGTACATGCTCGGGTGAAGAATGTGTGATGAGCATAAAGGGATGAATCTGTGCATAGATTAACAAGTCTTTACATTACCACTGGGAACTATTTCTATTTCTTCCATCAACTTAAATATGTATATAATTCTGAAGGGACTTCATTTGCAAAATCACTTTAATAGGATAGATGGACATTCTAAAATCGCATCTTGAGAACCTCAATAGCTCATTTCTTATGCCGGAAATTTGCTAAATACTAAGGTAAACCAATAGAAACATTATTGGAAATAATGAGATGAGGCAATGATTAAATAAATCCAGTACTGATATTGGATAGTTAACCGTGAGTGATAAGGCCAAGCCATAACTGGGCACTGATAATAAAATGCTTTTAGTACGCTTAAATTTAGTGAGGAGATGGGATATTATGGGTGCCTGGAAATGGGGATGAAATATAGATTTAGGGTTATTAAAAATATATGGACCCGGACAATAGTCTTATTTATGGGGTCCAAAAATATGGCCAATATATATGGGGGTCTTTTATCTCCCAGGGTCCATTAGGAAGAATATTTTCTCTTCTCCGGCTTAATTTCAATAGCTTTAGTGGCGGTCATAAAATTTTGTTTTGATTTTAATTTTTAATAAGTTCTTCTTATTATTATGTTATTTATAATAATTATAACACTGTATATTTAATAAAGGGAATTTATTTTTCGACACACCTTTTTATTCTCCTTCTTTGTCTTAAGGGGCGTCCGTCAAGCATTCGACGAATGAAATAAACAGATTTCCCTCATCCTAAAATAAATCACTGGTGACGTCATCCCAAATTGTATTCTTTGTTTTTCCAGTAATAAGAATGGAATGTAAGCACGGTTTATGCATACGCTGGGCATTTTCTATGAACAAAACAATAGTCGAAGTGGTTAACTACTAAAGGCTAAAAAATTAAAAATATAAAGCATTGAATTGATATTCGATTTAGAAAAAAGTATATAGAATTCAACTTGAATTTGAAAAATATTTCGTGACCAGTAAGACTTCCTGTTTTCCACGCAGAGTATCCCTCTAACGTGGAAATTTATTTAAATGTTGTGTGCTCCTATACTACACACATTTCAGCATTACATTATAATATTTCCTCTATTTTTGAGGCTGCATCGCTGGGAAGTATCGTCATTGGGAGGATTTCGGCTATCTGCTCCAGCGGTTAGAATTTTTGTTCTGCAAATTTTCGTTGGAAATGCGTCCATCTTCCTCAGGCATAAATTTGATTTATTTATTGATTAGGCATAAATCAAATTTATTCCGGAGCAGATAGCCGAAATCCTCACAATATAATATTTCTTATATAATAATTATAAACATTATAGAATAATAAATTAATTAAATAAAAACAAAAAAAAGTAAAAAAAAAAAGAAATAAAATAAAACTTATGCAAACATTACATATGTGTACAACAATAGGTGTATATCTACAAAATAGTGTCTAAAGCTTGAATAAATGTATTAAATCCTTTGTTGAATTTGAGTAAAAGTTTCGGTTTGTCCGACGGCCAAGTTCCGTTTTGTAAAGTAATATACTTGATGAGTTTTGTTTTGTGACCAGTAAGACTTGTCTTAAAATGTTTTTCGAATCATAACAGAAGTATTTGGAGCTTTAGCAAATTTCAATAATGGAAATCAGTTAGTGATTGTACTCATGACGAGATTTCCGAAAACTTTCTTCAAATGCCCACCAATTCTACCCAGGAGGTGACTAAATCCGTTTAAAACTATTTGTACATTATATTTGTCTGATTAGGCTCTAGTAGCTTGAACGTTACCAAACTTAATATGTAACTTCTTAACGTGAAACTCAAGATAAAGTTGGTTAATGGAAATGAAATCGGACTAATGGGAGGTGAGGTTTAAAGCGGGGTATTGGGAAAATTTGAAATATTTCGTTATTGTAAGTCGAATCGAAAAATTGTATAGAATTAATCTTATTGCAGATGTAATATCCTATAAATGTTGCTATGTATATATTTTATCTATCTTGAATATTAACTGAGTTATTCGGTATTTTAATTTAAGTTTCGGTAAACTTCCACTCCTACTCATGTTATATTAACAATACACTTTACTTCCATCAAACACTTTATTCGAAGCTTACATACTATATATTGCTTTCAAAAGATCTTTAATAGATGAGATCCATGTAAATATCTTATTACGTCATCAATCCATATTTTAAGTTCTTTACTCCAAATTTTATCTATTACGTGCTCGATATTTAAGCGTTTAATCTAGGCGCTTGGGGGGGGGGGGAGTTAAATGAAGGGGACTTTGAAAATACAAAATATCTCTTTGAAAAATGTTTGTTATAAAACCCATTATGTTAAACTAGAGTTCCTCTACAATTGTTGTACTACACATTTTTTCGTAGTTCAATTACTAATAGTGCTGTCTTGTTCTCAGCCTTGAGTAAACCCCTACTTCCGTTCATCGGATTTTTAATTAATAATGTAAAATATATGGTGAGATAATATCAACAGTGTATCATACCAACACGTAGGGCATCTGCTAAGTTTCCACAGTCCCTGCGTGTCCTTCCCCCCTTGTTTAAACATCTTCATCTCTGTCTGACGAAAGCACTACGTCGCGCTTAAAATTAAAACTAGATGCTTCGTGATATATTGTCTTATCACTAATGTGAGATAAGTTCGAGTGGGGTTAAAGGTGAAAAAATGCATATACCTATGATTATAACAAATTTAAAGTAGAAATGTATAGAATAACACTTCTAGGAAATTAAATTTACAATTTAATCGTATAATAATTAGGACATTTTTTTCCTTTCCCCTCCTACTAAACCCCCTAATCATTGCCCGATATTTGTCAGTAACCATCTATTTTTTAGTTTCAAATTAATCATTTGAATATGGGATTTTGGCAACGTTCAATAAAAAATTACGACCTCTCAGAGCGAGAATCGAGAAATAAGTACATATATTTTAATTAATCTCATTTTCATAATTTCCTAGGATCGATAGACCTTTGGAAAAAATGTTCAAGAAGACTGCGTATTGTTGTAGAAGTGTGACATACTCCTATATTCAAATCCTTTTACAGCGATGAAATCCTTTTCTTATTTATTATTTATTCAATATATAGGGTCGTGTTCGAACCTAAAAGCCGATGGAAATTTCTTCTTTTTTTTGGGGGGGGGGGGGCATGTTTTTTATTTATTTTTTTTTTGTGAGGGCTAGTTGGTATCGATTTTGCCAGCCGACGAAGCAATCACTCGAGGGATTATGGGAATATTGGTGGGAGCTGGCTACATGGCAATTAATATTGTGTACCGATGGCCTCTGACCACATCCTGATAATCGGCAGACCGGGATATTGGAGATGGCCATATTGGCACGGCCATGCTTGTTTCCAGCTACTATCACACGGCTCTTTTCAGCGCCAACAATTGACTCTTTTTTACGGCTAATTGTAAATACTCAGGATGCCTTTTTTTTAGATACTTCCCAAAACATATTGATCTATTGGTCTTTCAAGAATTAATCTTTGAGTTAAGTGGTTTATTACCCGTTAGCAATGGGTAATGTCGAGGATCACTTCTCAGATACAACTAGATAATTCTGTCGATAAGCCAGGTATCTTTTAAACCGGGTTCCATTCTTTAGTGCATCAACCACCAGAATCATTAATTCTTAAATTATTTTTCCAAAGTCATGAAACAGGATTCAAAATCTCATTAACGCGAACATTGATGAACCGTGTAATAGAACAGTGTAGATAACTCCTCAACAACAGAGTACTTTTGGATTAAAGCACACGCAGGACACACTACGCCAATGAACTAGAGCACACAATAGCAAAAGATGAACACAAACCAATACACTACAATATAATTCCAAAAGACTTGCGAAGAATACATTCCGTACTGAGAGAATTAAATGTTGGACTATCATATAAAATGTTGGGTTAAAACTAAAGATAAAGTTCGTTAATTGCTGAATCGGGTTAGTGGGAGGTAGAGTTTTAAAATAGAAGTAAGAAAATTTGAAATATTTCCGTTACTATACGTCGGAAAAATTGAATAGAACCAATCTTATTTTAGATGTTCTATAAATCTTTTATATACATATTTTTTCTATCCTGAATATTAATCGATATAATTAGATTATTTAGTTTTTGCCTTCAGTAAACCCCCATTCCTATTCATGTTATATGAACCAAATATTGTTTTCATTGAACTTGAACCGTGTGAGACGACATTTTCGAAATAATGGCCAACGATCCTACATAGTAGTGGGTACAAAAGAAGGCCGTTCAAAAGTGTATATATATATATTTGTCTGTTAGCGGTTGAAATTTAGGTTTTATCAATACCAAAATCGATATATAAGCGTTTCGGGCAGAATTAGTTCATTAACTGAACTTAGCTGAAACCGGACTGGTAGAAGGGGAAGGGTTAGAGCAGGGAGTTTCGAAAGTTTGAAATTTCTCCATTATTATATCATATTTTCCTAATATGAATATTAACCGATATATTTGGATTTTTTTAGTTTTCATCCTCCAGTAACCCCCCCCCACCAGTCCTACACATGAGATAATAACAATTGATATTTTATTACATGAACCTTTGATTTTAATATTAAATGCCAAATATTGTTTTCAAGGGACCTTTATTATGCGAGATGCATTCGTTGTGCGATGACATCATCAATTAAAGTTTTACGTTCTTGTCTCGAAAACGTTCTTTTGATGTTCAACATACTCGATATTTAACAGTTTCAGACAACACTAAAGATCGTATGTGTTATTTGTAGAAATTGGAAATGGGTATAGAAAGGAGGTGAATAATTCAGAATATCTGCGTTATTATGAGTCGGATCGGAAAATGTTATAGAACCAATCTTGTTAAAATATTGATGCTCTACAATTGTTTGCTCTATGCATTTTTTTTATAGCTCAAATATTAAGGGAGTAATTCGTAGTTTCTGGTTTCCAGCCGGCAAATGTGGCGTTATACCAGGACGTGGGAAATCTGCTTAGTTTACGCAGCCCCTACGTGACGTACATTTATGTTCCACTATATTAATCTGCTCTTACTAACAATGGGAAATAGATTTTGGAAAAGAGCCTTACTGCCATCTTCCCGACCAGGAAAACGCCTTCATATTTACATCAATGATAAGGGCTTTATCTGTGTTAACATAACTGTTGACATCTCCGATAAGAGATTCATCTAAACAGCCGTATGTTGTTGTTCATACATTCTTTGAGGTAATACCTGTTGGTTTACGACTTATTGGAATCAGTAAGGTGTAATATCATAACCTTTATGGGTAATAAACATATAACCTTCTGATGAAATATTGATCTGTGGTGTTTGAAACTGTTGACTTACTTAATTACTATATGTTCCAACCTTCCCTCTAGGACCTTGAATTATACCTCCGTCTTGGAACAGCATCTAACCTTCCAACATTTTGGATTCAAGTTTCCCTGGCTTGTTTCTCAAGTCGTGAAATCCTCTCATGTAATATCCACATGCTGGCTGGACAGTATCTACAGCATAGTTCCATTAGGAGAAATCAGTTTTTGAGGTTGTAAATCGCACGCGATCTTGGTGAAACGTCATTAGATACCCTCGTTCCTACATAGAAGATGTGTGTCTGTGTGTGCATGTGTAGCGGTTTCAAAACTTGTTTGATGGATGCAAACCTCGATTTTTAAAAGATTTTTGTACATTGTTTATTTGGTTTATGCCCCACATCGAAAGTGATTGCCAAGATCTCTGTTTAGTTCTAGTAGA